>JABAKD010000012.1:3781961-3915925 GCA_012845835.1 Undaria pinnatifida | reverse complement strand
GGAAAGGAACAAGGAAAGGAAAAGGCATAAGGAAGGAAAGGAACGGACAAAGGAAAGGAAAGGAAAGGAAAGGAAAGGAAAGGAAAGGAAGCCAAGGAAAGGAAAGAGAAGGAAAGGAAAGGAAAGGAAAAGGAAAGGAAGGATGCGGAAGAAAGGAAAGGAAAGGAAAGGAAAGGAAAGGAAAGGAAAGAAGACGGCTAGATCAACACCACATGATGCAGCACACACCGTAGACGCCGTTATTGAGCCGCACGTGCAGAGGCAGGCCAGGGGCGGCTCGACACTCCTCCCCTTCTCCGGCATGCGCCGACCCCATGATTATGAGCGCCGCCATTGCTGTCGCCACGGCAACTTGGCTCGATGAAATCGTTACCATCTTCACCCCTTTAGAGCCAAAGATGCCAGGAGACGGCCAGTCAAGGGAAAACGTCCAGCGGTCAAGGGTGTCAAATCAAGCGTTCCGCACTAAAACCTACCTGGTAGTAGTTTCGCGTCAATCACGGTAAAATATTGGAAAATTGCCGTCGATCAAGGGATCAAAGGGTCGTCTCCTCACATCTTTGTTTAGAACTGTATACACACATTTTTTGGGACAACCTGCTTGGGATTAGTGTAGAAGCATGTTTTCAGCATAGTAGAAAACAGGTTTTGTTTTTCACTCGCTACTCTTGCCCCGGTCAAATATATAGTGAAGTACAAGATAAACGGGAAACAACGATGCCCATTGCGAGGAGGAAGGAAATCGCTATAAAATCACGGCCGGTTGAAACGGAAAACCGTTACAGAAATGCGGGTGAGAAGAAACCGTTACACCACTGCGGGTGGACGGAAACCTGCAATGCCCTTGCCGGTGGATAGAAAACGGTGCAGCAATGCGGGTGGACAGAAACCGATACAGTGGATACCCCGATTTAAGAGCGCCCAGGATAAGAGCGTTCGGGACTTGAGAGCGGTCAAACCGCATGTCCCGCCTTTACCAAAAGGTACCTTGTACCAGGTATATGTTTCCCACTACAGACAACGGCCGCCCCGGTGGTCTAGTGGTTGCCCTCGAATGTTACTAGCGTTTGTCCTTGAGTTCGATTCCCACCGTGGTGAGATTTTGACTTTATTTACAAAAATGCAACAAAAGGATAAACTGCTGAGAGCGCCCAGCAGCGTGGGTAGGTACAATTCGACGCGAGTCGACGAGGGAATTTTTTTTTGAATTATTCTCGCGAAAAAACTGAAGGCACATACGAGGGGGGAAGAGGGCCCGCTGTGTGACCCCGGATCTGAGTTACTACTGGGAGGGAGGGCGAGAGAATAGTGTGGGGATAATAAATCGGACGAAGAAAAAAGAAAAAAGAACAGAAAAGAAAAGGCAAGAGCAACACGTATGTGTTTCGGCTTGTCACGGGAGGCTCTTAAATCGGGTTACCCACAACTGTATTGTACCAGTATTGCGGGTGGACATCTACCGTTGTCATACAACATTGCGGGAACGGAAGCCATTACATGATTGCGGGTGGATCCAAATCGTTACATTATTGCGGGCGAGCCGTACGTACTGCTGTACGCACATCTGGCTTGCTGTGCAGGTACTGCTGGTGCGAGGTAAAGTCAGCACTCTTGCCTGATTTCCCCTTAACCACTCTCTATACTCCAGTAATACTGTTGTGAATGTATCAGGGATGTGCGTGTATGCGTACCCGTCTGTCGTAGGCACGAGGGACCATACCAAGTACCAGGTGCCGTAGCATCGACAACCTTCTACTGCTGTAATGCACCATGCCGGCACATGTGTGTGGCATGACACCTTGAACATTAGTTATAAAATGAAGTACTGACGCTTAGCTTTGCTCAACGTCCAGACGGACGAAACCATCGCCATCTGCATCCTAGCGACGCCTCCCGGATATGCTAAACGAAATACGCTAATCCAATGTATAGAGCCGCACCTCGCGCTGCTCCAGCCAACATCAGCGCAACAACACAAGAGCGAGACAGCGAGTCAACATCAACATGGAACATGAATGTACCGGTACTTCAGCTTACCTAATCGGATGCGGAGGAAAGGAAAAGTCGGCTCAAGGACGACGACTGGTATTTGCGATGTGCTAGCTGCCACCACTCCTCAACGCCAAAAAAGTTGCACTGGCAGTATCGTCGCAGTAGACGAGCGCATAAAGGAACGCTGGAGGTTGGATCAGCCACACAAGAGCAACTGCTGCTGTGCTGGTTGCTCGACGCCTTTTACTAGCTGTTGCTGCCCGATGCCGGAACAGCTACATACATAGCTCTATGGACGGAAAATTAATGACCATTAACATATTAATATTGTATATAAAGATTATTAAATTTACGTCCAAATAGTACATCTTGTTTAAAAAGTAATAACGCCTAAAAAACATTATCAAAACCCCCGTCGCCAATTCGACATTTTTGAAATGGTTGCATTGAGACCGTGTCGGCAGCCAGCTACTACTGCATGGCCAAAGCGTGAGTGTCGCATTACGTCCTCGAGATGGATTCCCTTATCACGTGCCCTTAGGATTTTGTGCTGGAGGACCAAGATTTTTGTCTCCACAACCTTTCTCGTGGAGTCATCACCAGCCAAATTTTGATATTTTTGAAGCGTTCCTCATTCCTGATTCGAGTAGCGTGTGTCATACTGCTGGCAATATCAAACGAGCTCGTGGGCGCAAGCAACACCAAACGAGCTCGTGGGCACGAGCCCGCTCGTTCATCTTCTCGGAACAGCAGTAGCAGTAGCAGCAGCAGCTGGAGTAGCTGAGAGAGCGGTGATTTGCCTGAACCTCGCTGACGCGCGCCCCTTCTTCTCGTTGTTCTTGTGTACCACGGACACTCCCGTCCCGTCCTCGTAACGTCTGCTTTCGGTTCGCCATCATGCTGACAGCGAGCAGGAGTCAGCAGCAGCAGCAGCAGCAGCAGCAGCAGCAGGAGCAGGAGCAGCAACGGCAGCAGCAGCCAGCAGCAGCTTCAACAGCATCAGCAGTAACAGCCAGCAGCAGCAGTTGGCAACATAGGCTGGGAGAAGCCACGAACGGTGCGTCTTGCCTTGGCATTTCCTCCATGAATAACAAGCACTCCTCCTCAAGGGCGGCCAAGAAGAAGGCCGGGGATTGGAGCAGCGAGGATGGTCCGGTGAATTTTGACTTTGGCGCCGCTGCCAACGATGTGCTTACGCCGGAGCAGCCGAGCAAATCGTCCTCCACAAGACAGGTATAATACGACCAAATATATATTATAAAAATAAAAATACACCAGCTGTGAGATCGAAGATTTCGTCGAAACTCATCTTTGCAAGCTGTGTGTGATACTCCGATCGCGCGTATTTCGGGTTGTGTGTTCTCATTATAAATAATCTTAGGGATATAGACTAGGTCGATATTATGCCAAAGCCGATATCGATATTGTGCAAGTATTGTGTAATGCCATGGGAAAACTCGAGATCGCACCAATCCGTTTTCCGTTCGCAGGTCGCCGTGTAGGTTGAACAGATCGATACGAACCACTCACCACACGAGAAACTTGAGGTTATCACGAGTACATGGAGAGTAATCTCAAACGGCGGTACCTGGTATAAAAATGTACCAGGTACCTCTAGTACCTGGTGCCCGCAGCAGACCAGTACCAGTAGCTGGGTGAAAACAACAGTTTTACTGTACGGAACACGTACGACTTGTACACATCTGACATAATATCGACAAATTGTACGCTGCTGCTGTGTATCGTGCTCATCTTCTACCAGGTACGTATGATAATAATTTCCTCAAATGTTCATGTTGTCTGTTATCCCTGCGTGCTGGTATTTTTCACTTCTCATAAATATGAAGAGAGTTATGTCACCGGTATAATAAGGCCACTGTTTATTGATCGGTGGGCCCTAGATCTGGATCTCTACAAGATTTTCCTGATGTAACATCTGTGTACACTGCATGTGGAGACGAATGTTGGTTCTGAGAATTTCCAAGATTGAAAAATCCACTGAAAAGGGGCGTTTCGTCCCGATCTCATGCCATTATTTATGGTACCGCGATGTAGGCCACAGATGTTCCTGACATTCGTTTCGCCGCCTAAAGATTAAGATGCCGACGTAAGATTTCCAAACAACGTGTATGGTAAAAACGAGTCTAGGTGCAAAAGCTAACAGCAATGCTCGATATGTTCGTCGGCATTTTTTAGAGGGGTTGTTGTACGATTTCGAAAACCCGAAACACACACAAACGCGCCGCAGCGCCACAACACGCTACAGACCATGGCGATCGAGGTGCGCGAGGGTTAAGCGGCAGCTGCTCGGCAAATGGCCCAGAGGGCTGCCGCATCTTCGCGAATTACTGCTGTTCTGTGCGTGTGTGCACGCGGGGGAAAATTGCGGCCTAACCTCGAGACAACATATGGAGAATAAATACCTTGTCCCGACCTCAGCCTGAGATCGGAACGAAACACCCCTTGTTGGTGGATTTTCCGACCTTGGAAATTGTCAGAACCAACATCCGTCTCCACATGCAGTGTACACAGATCTTACTTTAGGCGAATCTTGTAGAGATCAAGATCTATGGCCTACATTAGGGTACCATGAACAGTGGCCTCAGGCCATTGTTTATGGTACCTCGATCCAGGTCACAGATGTTCTGGACATTCGTTTCGCCGCTTAAAAATCAAGATGCCGACGTAAGATTTCCAAACAGTGTGTATGGTAAAAACGAGTCTAGATGCAGAAGCTAACAGCAATGTTCAATATATTCGTTAGCATTTTTTAGAGGGGTGGATTTTCCCCTCTTGGAAGTTGTCAGAACTAACATTCGTCTCCGCATGCAGTGTACACAGATCTTACGTTAGGCGAATCTTGTAGAGATCAAGATCTATGGCCTACATCGGGGTACCACAAACAGTGGCCTCAGGCTGAGATCGGGGCAAGATATTTCTTCTCTATATGTTGTCTCAAGGTTAGTCCGCAATTTTGCCCCCCCGCGCACACACGCACAGAACAGCAGTAATTCGTGAAGATGCGGCAGCCCCCTGGGCCTTTTGCCGAGCATCTGCCGCTTGACCCTCGCGCAACTCGATCGCCATGGTCTGTAGCGTGTTTAGCGCTCCGGCGCGTCTGTGTGTGTTTCGGGTTTTCGAAATCGTACAACCACCCCTCTAAAAAATGCCAACGAATACATTGAACATTGGTTTTAACTTCTGCATCTAGACTCGTTTTTACCATACACACCGTTTGAAAATCTTTAGGCGGCATCTTGATCTTTAGGCGGCGAAACGAATGCCAGGAAAATCTGTGACCTGGATCGGGGTACCATAAGCAATGGCCGAATATAACAGTATTGCAGTAATAATATAATCTTCCTGCGAGGGGAAGTGCAATCATTTATTTAATACATTCAATTTGCAAGTTTGCAAGTTTGCAGCATTCAATTTGCTAATTTGCAAGTCTGCAGCGAAGCTGATTATCGACTACCAGTTATAATACTCCGTATCCGTATCGGCTACACCGTCAGCCGCACTCCCAGCTGGCATATTTGTAAGACCTCAAGAGTGTGCGATGCCCAATTTTTTTACAGAGCACAGTGGTGTACCCATTTAAAGATCATCCGGTTTAAGACCATAGTAAGGATAAGACCACGTAAATGGACTTGTCACGAAGAAGAAACTACTTGGAATTAGTGTGGGATTATTTTTGCAGTAGTAAACGACAAGACCTATACAAGTAGTAGAGATAAGATCACCTAAGTTGGCTTGGCACGGGGTTGTCTTGACTGGGTACATCACTGTACCAGATACGCCCCAGTGTGTGCGTTCTTCGCTTTTAAACAGATATTTGCACCCATGTAATATACATTCGGCACAACCATTGTCCGTCCCGATGCCCTCTCCTGGAGAGACGACCTCTGCGGACCACCAGCTACAAAACAGAGATACACATTGCAAGTACGGGCGATTTAGCCATGCAATGCCGAACGCAATGGATGCCGGGGCGGAACGTATGCGAGCCAGCACACCAGACGACGTGTAAGGTAGAATATACAAGAGTAAGAAGGAAGAAAACACAAATAGGAAGAAAAAAATGGGGGGGAAATGGGAGAGAGGAACGCAGGGCGGGCGGGAAGAGGATACCCAAGAAGACCAAATATTGAGTGAAACAAGATGGGCAGGACAAAAATGAAAATTCAGCAAAGCAGCCAGCCAGTAGCGAAGCAGGTGACGAGACGACACCCAACCAGCGTCGGGGGCAGCAACCATACTGGGTTCTGCATGGACCTACTGCAGGCTTAGGAGCGTTGCCGTATGATATGATCTTCACTTGCTTACTGGTTCGGACGAGAGTGGTGTCCATACCGTCATCATCGCCCCCTTACCCACTACAGAAGAAAGAAGGAAAAAAAAAAAAGAAGCAACCAAGAACACAGCAACAGAACAGATGGCACCGGCGTCGGGGCAGCGCCCAACTGGGCTCCGAATGCGACCACTTCTGGGGGGTTAGGAGCATTGCTGCGTGATCCGTCCTCCACGTACTATATCCAACGACGGTGGTGTCCATACCGACCTCGTTGCGTCCGTGATTCATCCCCTCCGAGGGTGTCCCCGATAGCAACAGAAAGAGCAAAGCGAGAAGGGAAAAAGGGACGAAGAAAGCGACTAACAGGAAGAAAAGGGAAACTGGTTCAGCAAGAACAAGCATACTGGCGATGGTAAGACCGCAGGAGTATCGGCCGGCATTGCCCCCCCCCACGAGTGGGATGGACCAGACAGTCCGAAAACCGTAACGAAGACAAGACCGTAACGAAGACAAGAACACAGGCGACAGGCTCTCTTAGCCAAGGCCAGAACGACTCAGACTCGAGGTAGTCGCAGCAGTTCGAAGTTGCGTGGCTCACCGCTCACAGCAGTAAGCCGCTACGTCCAAAGTGATGTACTAGCACAACAGCCAGTGAGTACTCGCATGTACGAGGAGGGCGAGCTTGCAGAGATGGCGGAGAAGTGCTCATCCCGTCGACAGACCCCCTCTCTGCTCTAGGCAGCCGTTCGTTTTGGATCTCTGCTCCCCTCGCCTCCCCTCAGAGGGGGGTGGATCGACCCCGCCGCAAGTCGAACCGTTAACAATCCCACCGCTCTTTGCTCGACCGAGGTGTTGCAGGCTGCAGCAGGCGTTTACCTCATAGGACAGGTTCACGATCTAGATACATCCAGATCCTACGTTATTCGATTATGGGATGCTGTGCAAGAACCGTATCGTGCGCATTCCACCCGGCAAAGTGCTTTCTGCAATATCTGTGTCGAAACAGATCCCGCCCGACAAACATGATCTATACCGCGAAAATCGTATCAATCTTAAGATCTGTCTTGGCACACCCGAAAATATCTAGATGATGAAAATGGGGCATCGGATCTGTCCGGATCTGTCTGATTTTTGCAGGATTACCCTTTGTGCCTCTCCTTCACAGCTTGTTTGCCCCTGTATATTGGACGCCGCATCATCTTATGCGTCACGGAAGAGAGTGGCTGCTGCTGTAGCGCCCAGCCGTTGCGTCATCGCGCGCTGGCGGGAGTTGTTGTCGTGGTTTTCAACGAGTGGTAAGAATCCTCCGCCCCCCCCTCCCCCCGTTTCCTCCCCACTATGTACACTGCTGCTATGCATACCACTACGCGGCTGACGCTACTAATTGTACTACTACAGCTGCTGCTGCTACTACTACTATAAATGCTACTACTGCTACTGCCACTGCTCCTCCTCCTCGTCCTCCTCCTCCTCCTCATCTCCCGGCTACCCCTAAACGCTTGCTGTTCAACTCTCTCGTGGTACCAGGGGCAACCCAAGCAATCTTACGGCTTGGCCGGACGCGGTCGCTCGGTGGGCGGATTGCCCTTTTCCCAAATAGGGTCTCGGGACGCCAACGGCGCTATTCAAAAGGTGAAGCTTATAACCTTATGAGGCCCACGTTTAGCGATAGATCAATTATAAGATCGGTCTTATCATAGTAGTATTAGTGTGCACACGCCAGACAGATCAGATCCCTATTGATCTATTGATGACCAATGCCTATCACGGCAGACAGATTCCTGGTCCATATGGATTGCGTGACCTATATAGGTCGTTTTGCCGGGTGAGAGCCGGGACACCTGGACGATCTATCAGCAGCACGTGTCTGCTGGGTTGGATACATACTGCTTATGCGTCAGGAATCGTGCTACGTACGAAATAGAAAGCGCTTACTGGATTTTTTCGTTTCTTGATGATGGGTTTCCTTAGTCCGCCTTAGCCCAAGTCGGAATGTTGCTATTGTTTTTCAATATGATTTTGTATTTTTCGTATACATGCGCCAACGGAGTACAAAAACAAAAGAAAATCTTGCCCACACCTTTCTTTGAAGGAACCAGACAAGGAGGGGAGGGGGGGGGTTGCTACTACTAATATAACCAAGTTGAAAAAACTTTGTGAAAAAAAAACGTCGTTTGTCTCGATTTGCACAGAAATTGTGTTTTGGGGCTTTCTAGGAGTGTGGCTCTGTGTTTTTCTTCTTTTTTGTGTGCCCCCCTGTCTGAACCATTCTTTTTTATCACCGGAGTGCACTCACAGCTCACTCAAAAACAGTGTGTGAGTGAGGTTTAGCGTATTTTATCAAGCCAACAACCCTGCAGGGCAAAAAAGAAAAAGAAGCTGGTCCACCTCCGTATGTCGACGTATGTGCCATAGATCCTGCACAACACACCATGGCTGTGGCGACAGATATACGATCTATTTGATCTATTTGATATATTTGATATATGTGATTTATGTGATCATGTGATCTAGATGATCTGTATAATGTGTTACAGAGTGTTGAGCGTCTTGAGCGTGTGAGCGCGCTACGTACGATAGTTCATGCGTGCTACGCGCGTGTGTCACGCAGCCTCTTCCATTGAAGTAGGTCATACAAAAAAAAAGAAAAGGGGTGAGAGCGAAAGCTTTACTTTTGCCCCACCCGCCGGAGAATAAAAAGGAAAGAAAAACAACCCCCCGGGCTTTTCTCAAGGCATTTTCTTAGGGTGGGTGCACCAAAAACGTGGCACAAACTATCGACGATATCCAACAACTTCGTGACACAAATTACCGACGGTAAGGCGTTTCGTGATGAAAAAACTCCCAAAACATGATATTTTCACGTAGCAGAATCTCGAGACAAAACAGGCAGTAGAGCCGTTTCTTCGGCCTTTGGCGCTGGCTTTGGCACGGCCGCTGACACTCAGGCAGCCTCTGCTGCAGGCATGGGCGAGTGCGGTTGATCCGCAGCGAACTATTCCGCTGTGCTCGCTTCTCTGTGGCCACAGTCTGTGTAATTTCATGTCACCTTCCTTCTTGCTTTGCTCGTCGTCGTACGTTTGAGGTACAAGGAAACCTGTACGTACTGGGTGAGAACAGCAGTATGTACGACGAACATGAACGCCAACTGACGACAGTGGCAAATACGCAACAGCAGGTGTAGCAGCAGTGGCCGTAGGGCGAAACTTTTAGTACATACTGCAGCAACCAGTAGCAACCAGAACCACAGCAGATAGCTCAAAGTGCAGTACAAGTGCCGTTGCAAGTTCAATCGTACTCGTATCACTCTGCCCAATATATAATGACCGTTTTATATTCATATTAGTAAAGAAAAAAATATTACATTTCCTGCAAGAATGATACGTCGTACGAGCGGACGTTCTGGTGTGCTGCTGCCGCGAGACCATCGAGCACACCGCAGGTTTTACATAAACAAGAGCGAACAAGAGGCAGGGCACAGGGGCCCCCAACACGGAGACACGTGACAACCATGGCCAGCTGTCGATCGCGCAATTGGCCGGTAGTCCGTGTTTCGGTGGGTGTATCGGAAGTCGTTCGTAGTACTGTAGACCCTCGAAAAACCACGTGACATTTCGTTCTGGTGGCAGACTCGCAAGTAGGAGACCCCTGAAATTCTTTTATTTTCTTTTTCTTGGCCCCGTGCACCCCTGCTGAAAGATTGGCCTTTTTCTCGTGGCATGGGGCAGACCGCGCGGGTCAGGAATTTTTTCGAATTCTCGCGGGTCGAGCCCGGTCTTGCCCAGGAGATGTTAAAAATCTTGTGGGTCGGGGTTGGGCGAGAGGACGTGTGCCAAGATAGGTTAGCGCTTTTCGGCCGAAAATGTTTATGGAGTGACTAGGCGCCTTATTCTCTTTAGGTACTTAAGACGCGAAAAAAATTGACGAAAAAAATGACGATCGCTGCATCGGCCACGTGAAGCGATCAATCCGAGCTGGTGGTGTAGGAGATGTGTTCGAACTGCAACGCAGGAAAAGTCGTGAGGCTACATGGCGACATTCGGATTGTTGCCTCAAGCTTTTCCGAGATGCTCCATTAGGTCGCGCTCGTCGCTTCTTTGGTCTGATTCGAGAATGGGGTTTCCAAAGAGATTGAGCCAAAATTGTGGTAATAACGTTCTGTTTCGCGTTACGATTTTTTTCGGCATACCTAGCTAGGACTATAGGCGTTGTTCATTGCGATACACTTTTTATTTTTTTGCCAAAATTGTTCTTTTTTTTTTCGAGTTATAATAGAGCCAGCCCCTGGGAGAAGTCCCAGAAAACCACCAGGTGCACCTCTACGAAAGATGTCAGGAGACGGCACTTTGACCCCTTGACGGACGGTAATTTTCCGACAATTTGCCTTGACTGACGCCAAACTACCAGGTTTTAGTGTGAAACGATCGATTTGACGCGCTTGACCGCTGGAGGTTTTCCCCTTGACTGACCGTCTCCCGACATCTTTGACCTCTATCGTATGTTTTCCACCAAGAGTTTTCACTTCCTTGCCACGCAACAACAGCAGTCCCGTCAGTTGTCATTCAACACCAGACTTGACAGTAGGGTATCAGTGCGCTGCATCGAGTCGTGTCATTGCTTCACCGTAGCGCATGCCTCAGGACGTTTTTTTTAAATCCCGCGGGTCGAATCCGGTCGGAGGAGGAGGTGTTTGGAATCTCACGGATCGGGTCACGGTGGTTTTCAAGTCTCACGGGTTGGGTTGGGCCAAGCTCACCCGACCCGACCCGACCTGCGAGAAGGGACCAGACCTGTGGAAAGCCCTGAAACACATCACCCCCTAGAGCCTAGCAACCTGCGTCGCTTCGCGTGGCTGACTTTGTCATCGACGCGGGTGCTACGATAAGAGGTGTTAGCAGCACTTTTCGGCCGTTTTTTTTTTTTCTGAATGACGGGGCTCCTTATACCCCCAAAATCGCCAAAATCGTTCGCATGTCGTTTTTTATGTTTTTGTAATTTGCTTTTTTTTTTGTATACTTATATAGGCCATAGGTTTGTACATGGGGTTGCGCTTTGGGTTTTTTGCTCTTTTTGTTTTGTTTTTTGTTGTGTGGGTGAGGTAATGAGTTTTCTCGAGCGAGGAAGGAGCCTGAAAAAACAAAAAAGGTGCAACCTCTACCGAGGCATACTGTGTCGAATCGTTGGGTTTGTTCGTCGTTTTTTTTGCCCTCTGAAAGGTGCACGTCGGACAAATCACCGAACAGATCACTGATCCCCCGTTGACGATCTAGATATTTCAGCGAAGATCTGTATGGTGTAGCTCATGTTACCCGGTGGGAGCCGTACGATCTGCATGATCTACCACATGTTTCCAGGGTTGGGTATGTACTCTTTGTGTGCATACATCCTGCACATCTTGTAACGGGAGATACGGGATCTATAAGATCTGTGTGATCTGTATGATCTAGATAATCTGTATGATCTGTGTGATATAGACGATTTATATGATCTGTATGATGTACATGGACATCTGTCCGAGGTGCGGAAAACTCCCAATTGGGCTATATCCCATTTAGTATTATTAGCTGACCTTTCGTTATTGGGCACATACTACTTGGAATTAGTGTGGGATGATATTTTGCAGTGGTCAAAAGGAAGGCTTAAGAGTGTAATCCTGTAACGTGTGTAACTTTTTTTTGTGTGCCAAAAACATGGGGTCAGTAAGTGTTGCATGTTCCCCCCCCCCTAGTCTTGTGGGGCTGTGCCCCTAGCAGGTTCTCTCTTACGTGGTTGTGGTCAGGAGGATGCGCCGAGGTGGGTCGGTGCCTCGGGTCAGCACGGAAGGGAGTCTGAAGGACCTCTGGTGACCTTGAACTTGTGTGTAATGAGGCGGTACTATCTAGGGGAAGGGGATATAGCATCCACAGTAGTATAATTTTTATTTGTTTTGTCCTTATAATTGTCGGTGCAGTAAACGGGTGGTACACTAGGGGTACCGTAGGGGTCCCCCATTTTTTTTTTTTTTTTCTCACGCTTCTACTTACCAGCTTCTGGACAAGCCGTGGTCACAGGTGTCGTCCCTTCTCCCCCACGGTTCTTGGCTTCAATTTTTATCACGCATAGGGTTCAGCAATCCCATTGCTCGTCGATTTTTCATCGAGTGCTGCTAACTCACGCTGTCGCGCTTTCCGCAAGTCAATTTGTGCACAAGAAAAAGTCCCAACGAATTTATACGAGTATGGACTCGGCGGGGCTCGAACTCACGAAACTGACCTATACCAGGCTCGAGGATAACCTGATACGCCACCGGGGCGACCGGTTGCCTGAGTAAGGCGGTATCCCGATACAAGGCGGGTGGTACACTGGGGGTGCAATAGGGATCCCCCAATAAGGAGGTATCCCGATATAAGACGGTATCCCGATACAAGGCGGTCAAAATCGCTTGGCGCGACTGGGGAATATCACTCAATGAACAAGGCGGCTTCCCTCTACAAGGCGGTCATATTGCTCTCTATACCACACCACCGCTATACTGAAGGACCCCTGGTACTGTACTGTATCGTAGGCGTTTTTGGCTACATCATTTGTGACGGAAGGAGTTCCTCGAGGGAGGGATGATTCTACGGCAGGGGCAGCACTTTTTTGCCAAAGCTACTTTCTGAGTGACGGGGCTCCTTAACCCCTAAAAATCGTCGGAAATTGCACCATTCTCGTTGGTTGGTTGGTTGGTTGGTTGGTTGGTTGGTTGGTTGGTTGGATGTTTGGTTTGATTGGTTGGTTGGTTGGTTGGTTGGTTGGTTGATTGGTTTGGTTGGTTGGTTCGTTGGTTGGTTGGTTGATTGGTTGGTTCGTTGGTTTGGTTGGTTTGGTTGGTTGGTTGGTTGATTGGTTGGTTGATTGGTTGGTTGGTTGGTTGGTTGGTTGGTTGGTTGGTTCGTTAGGTTGTTGGCTGGCTTGTTTGTTTGTTTGTTTGTTTGTTTGTTTGTTTGTTTGTTTGTTTGTTTGTTTGTTTGTTTATTTGTTTGTTTGTTTGTTTGTTTGTTTGTTTGTTTGTTTTTGTGTTTGTTTGTTGATTTGTTTGTTTGTTTGCTGGTTTGTGGAACCACAGCAGCGGTAGACCAGCTTCTACTGTAGGCCTATCAGTCGGCAAAGGGGGGTGTTGTTCCGCTCGTGTGCGCTGCTGTACTCGCAGGACTACGCACGTGAGACGCGTGAAGCCTCGAGAGTGATCACCGCTTCCCCTTGTACCCGATGATAAATGCCCGTCCGTCGGCAGGACCCCCCAGTATCCTGTAAGTATTACAATTCGTCGGTTTTGAACAAAACTGACATTTCGAAGAAATATTTTGCTTTTTCAATATTTACCTGGTAACTATTATATCCATGGGGTGTGCTTATCGGGTTTGTTTTTCAATATGTTACTCAAATCAGTTTTTTTCGGTGAGGTACATATGTGTGTAGAAATCCTTGAGCAAGGAGGCACCCGAAACAAAAACGGTGCGCCCGTATCATATACCGTAGTATGCGTTAATACCGTAGCGTGCGTTTGAGGAACTACCCAGTATTACAGCGTGCCGTTGCAACCTCTTTTGTGCTTTACAATGTGTTTCGTTGAGAACCTAGGCGTTTACTCTTTTTTTTTTTATTTCAGTTTTTTTGGGTGAGGTGTAGAGCTCCTTAACCCCTTCAGAGCCCCCCCCAAACCCCTCCTTACACTAATTTAAAAAAAGTCACCCCCAAGAAAAGGTTTCCAGTTGTGGAGGCGTTATAAATGTGGATGTGTCCCTACCGTAGCGTAGCATGGATCATTGGCTAGTGCTGCAAAAAAAATGTCGCCTTCTAGTCTCATTAGTTTTTGTGTGCCCGAATCATCGCCGCCGTGCTGCGGTAGCCCACGGTAAACGTGTACGTACAGCATACTGTATGTAGCCTAGCCCTTGTGCCGCTGTAATGCATGCTTTTTTTTTGGTGTCTGCTATTTTAATGGCCCCACTAGAGTTTTTTTTTTATTATTATTTGTCTGGCTTGTTTTGTTGTGTTGACCCGTACCCGGTACGGTAGCACTTCGCTTGCTTTACCTTGATGAATCGCGACTGTTTGGTTTAGTCTGTCTCACAGTCTGTGACCACATAAATATACCATATAATTTGTATCTCTCTAGGATGAAGAATCGGCACGGACACTGGGTGTGCTGATGTCGTTGGGTAGAAAAGAACGGTTTAATGTGAAGACAACACACCACCAGGTATCGCTTTGTTCTCGAAACGTGGGTGTTGTTCATTGATGCGAACTCCCCTCCTCCCCTCCCCTCCCCTGCCCCCCCCCCCCCCCCCCCCCCTGCCCCCCCCCCCCCCCCCCCCCCCCCCTCCTCTCCCCTCCCGTTCGTCCCCCCTCTCCTCCCCCCCCTGCATTTTCTTTCGGGCTTTGCGGACGTAAACAGAGGTCATCGCGACCTAACGGTACGATGCAGGGCACAAGTTCTGGGGCAATGCGGAGGGCGAAGACTACTAAGAGTGTGAGTTCGGCGCGGGGGGAAGGGAAGGGAAGGCAAGGGAAGGGAAGGGAAGGGAAGGGAAGGGAAGGGAAGGGAAGGGAAGGGAAGGGAAGGGAAGGGAAGGGAAGGGAAGGGAAGGGAAGGGAAGGGAAGGGAAGGGAAGGGAAGGGAAGGGAAGGGAAGGGAAGGGAAGGGAAGGGAAGGGAAGGGAAGGGAAGGGAAGGGAAGGGAAGGGAAGGGAAGGGAAGGGAAGGGGAGGGGGAGGGGGAGGGGGAGGGGAGGGGAGGGCAGGGGAGGGGAGGGGAGGGGAGGGGAGGGGAGGGGAGGGAGGGGAGGAAAGGGGAGGGAGGGGAAGGGAAGGGGAGGGCAGGGCAGGGCAGGGCAGGGGAGGGGAGGAGAGGGGAGGGGAGGGGGGGGGAGGGGACGGGACGGGACGGGAGGGGAGGGGACGGGAAGAGAGGGAAGGGATGGAAAGGAAAGGAAAGGGGGGGGCGGGAGTGAAGGGTAGGAGGGAGAGGGGTGGGGCGGGGGGGGGTGAGAGGAGAGGGGGAGGGGGGGGTGTATTCACCATATCATGCACGGCCGGCAGACATTGGAGGAGGGGGGGGGGGGGGTCGAATGAGAAGGGGTGGGGAAACGGAGGGACAGAGGGGCGAAGGAACGAATGTTCCGAACAAGAGAGGAATGCTTGTTCGAACGGGGATGGGAACGGAGGAGGGGTGCATAACGGAGCAGGAGATATTCTGGTTGACTCTGCGTGGTGATGCGCGTGTCGTGTGTGTACTTTGTAAGTTTTTTGGCTGTGTTGTTGGGTGTCGTTGTGAGTGATGGTGGCGATAGGGGTGTTGATGTTGGCTGTGGTGGTGGTGGTGGTGGTTAGTTGTTTGGTGTTTGGTGTTTGGTGTTTGGTGTTTGTTGTTCGCTGTCGCTGTCGCTGTTGCTGTTGCTGTTGCTGTTGCTGTTGCTTCTTTTTTCTTGTCGTTGCCGTTACTGTTACCGCTAACGCTGGCGTTTTCTTTAACGCTCCCGTTTCCGTGACCGTCACCCTCACCGACGCTGCTACCGTTTTCATTACCGCCACCGCCACCAATATCACTCCCGTTCCCGTTCCCGTTGCCGGTGCTTCTACTGTTTACGGTTACCGTTAATGCTACTGTTTACGGTTACCGTTAATGCTACTGTTACCGTTTCCGATACCGTTGCCGCAAAGTTTAATTACTGGATACCGTTGCCGTTACTGGTACCGTCACCACTACTGCTACCGTCGCTCTCATCGCTGCCGTGACCGCCACTGCTAGCATTACCCACTATATTTACCGTTACCACTACCGTCATCGTGACCGCCATCGTCACCATTCCCGTCACCATTCCTATTCCCGTTCCCGTTCCCGTTACCCCCACCTCGTCACCGTTGCGTTCGCCGTCTTTTCCCTTCCAGCACCAATCTTTCTTTGCCTCTCCCGAGCAGAAGCCACAAAAACGCACGATCCCGACCGGTGGAGGGGCGAATAAGGCATCGGTGAGTTGCCGCCTATCATAAAGTCCATCGAGACCTGTTGTTATATGGCTTAGATTGGGTAAGCTACTGGTTAACCTTTTGCAAGTGGTCAAACGGACTAATACCCCCCTTACACCTTATCCAATGAGGTCGTCGACAGACCATGGGTTTTTTGGGTCGTGGGTTCAAGTCCCACATCCACCATAATAAACTTTTTCAGACTTTCTCCCCATGTCGAACTTACAAAATACTCTCCCCGGTATACCCAGGAAATGAAACGGCTTGGCTATATTGACAGGTCCGCCGGTATATCCGGCCGACCTGCTATCCCGTCGTTTCATGGGGGGCGATTGTTATAAGGCTTAGTTTGGGTACGTAAGCTATTGGTTAACCTTTGCCAGTGGTCAAACGGACTAATACCCCACTAAAGTACCTCAACACTGTTGTCTCCGATACAGGTCTCTATATGTTTCTTCTCCAACGGCTCTAAGTTGAACCAAGTATTTTTAGTCGATTTTACTGTTAATAGTGCGCCCGTGCAATGTCATCGGGGTTGGGATTTTTTTTTTTTTCAACTTTGCGAAAAACATTTCCCCCCCCAAAACTTACCAGGTGAGCATGACTTGTTATATGTATATGTAAAATATGCCCCTTTTTTTTGCATGCTGTCCTGTGCACCGCGCAAGGAGGAACGGAATGTGTCAAGAGGAATAGATGAGGATTTTAGACGACGGGTGACATGGAGAGGTTTGGTGCGTCAGCTAGTAGCGAGAAAACGATCGCTGTCCTAGGAGATAGATGGTGGCCACCACAGACGGAAAAGCAGGAAAGAGATGAGACAAGCATTTTTTTTTTGGTGTAATATATGGAAGAAAAGTACTGGGCGCCCAACGTTGGACGCGTCTCTGCTACAGTAGGAGTTGGAACGGTGCCGTGTCTCTCAAGGGGTGCGTGGGCAATGGTTAAATGGCTAAGGCAGGCAGCAGAATGAGTACCCCCCCTCCCCACCCGTCCTCCCCTCCCCCACCCATGCCCGCGTTTGCCGTCGTCGCACATTGTGCGCGTGGGTGCCTGCTTGAGCCTGCTTGTGCCTGCATGTTCATGTGTATACCTTCATGCCTTCTTGGGCTTTCTCTTTCCTTTGCCTGCGTGCCTTCTGCTTGTCTGCTTTGCGTGCCTGCATGCCTGCGTGCCTCGTGCGCGCGTCTGCGTTGCCTGCTTCGTGCGTCTGCGTTCTTACTGCCTCCCTGCGTTGCGGCCCGTGCGTCGTTCCCTCTTGGCGGCCGACTGAAGAATTACCCGCCATTGGAGACGAAACAAAGCGGCAACGGGCACGCGAGGATTGCGGGCCGCCCTACGGGTCGCCAGACAACGGGCAACGCGTACGCGCACGCGAACGCGGGTTCAACCCTTAAAGGTGGCACGTGTTGAAATACAGCAGTGGTCTCTCTCCTTATAAGTAACGCCGGTATGTGCCAGCCGGAAGTACAGGCACTACTCCCGCATAATTTCACTGCTGACTGTTCCCATCCGCTTCGAACGGTTTCACAGGCGCTATGTAGGGCGGCCGGCACTACTGAACCGTCGCTGTAGAGAGACCACTAGTTAATATTGTATGAACTGTGCAAGTGTTGCGGGGGCTCTCGCAGCAGTACAGCAGTGGTACGAGAAGGTACAGAGTACGTGCCTGCAGTGGGTGGTGGTTCAAGATTGTTGGTAGCCGTTTCATGCGAAACGGAACTTACGATGATAAACTCTTCTAGAAGCTAGCATTTTTTTTTTCGAAGAAAACGCCAAGAAGAAGATTCCACACGGAAGGAGATGATAATTGCATAAGCTGGAGAAAGTTCCAATGTATGAGGTGACCCGGAGGGGGGGGTCGGGGGGCAGATATGCTTCGTTGGAGGTCGTCGTTTTGGGTTAGTTTCTGTTTTGTCTTCGTTTCGTTTGGTTTCGTTTTTGTTGTCGTTTGGTTTCGTTTTTGGTGTCTTTTCTTTTCGTTTCGTTTTTGTTTTCGTTTCGTTGCGGTTCGCTTCGTTGCGTTCCGTTCTGTTCCGTTCCGTTCCGTGCCGTTCCGTGCCGTTCCGTTCCGTTCCGTTTCGTTTCGTTTCGTTTCGTTTCGTTTCGTTTCGTTTCGTTTCGTTTCGTTTCGTTTTTTTTCGTTCCGTTCCGTTTCGTGTTTGTTTCAATTCGTTCCGTTCTGTTTCAGTTCGTTCCGTTCTGTTTCAGTTCGTTCCGTGTTTGTTGTCAGTTGCCCTTTCGTTTCGTTCCGTTTTGTTTCGTTTCTACCTTCGTTTCGTTTTTATTCTGCGTCTCGTTTGGTTTTGTTTCTGTTTCTGTTTCTGTTTCTGTTTCTGTTTCTGTTTCTGTTTCGTTTTGTTTCGTTTCGTTTCGTTTCGTTTTCTTATCTTGTCTTCGTTTCTTTTTAAATTACGTCTGTCTCACTTGGTTCGTTTCTGTTTCTGTTTTCGCTCCGTTCCGTTTCGTTTTTGTCGTGAAACGAAACGCAAGTCGCTGCGAGGATTATTCCGGGCGCGGCTTTGGGCGTCGAAGATAGGGGGGGACGCCTGAGGGGGGTAGAGGTGGGGGCTGGTAGAAGCGGGCAGGCTGACATGAAGGCCGTGAGGGAGGAGAGGCGCAAGCTCGAGGAACAGAAGAGGATGCAAGCGGGCGGCAAGTCCAGGTGAGCGGCGACAGTTGATCGTTTTCTTGTAACGTTTTGTTACGAGCGAAGCGGGTTTCTAATTTTTCGATTGGCGCTAAAAGTAGGGGTTCCTTTATTTTCCACCCTCGTATACCCGAATCTCCCGTATATGCCTGCCCGACCACCTGGTGTCTCTGAAAGAGAGGAAAGTAATCCACAGTATATTTTGCTGTCGGCGGAACCGTTCGGTGGAATAGGTCCGTGGAATAATGGTGGAACCGTTCCGGCGAATACGTCGGTGGAATCGCCTAACCCTTACCCTGCCCCCCCCCCCCCCCCCTCATGCCCTCTCGGGTCTCTTTAATTTTGTTGCCTGGCATTTCGCTTTTTCGTTATGTCCGCCTCTGCAACGCCTCGCAAGGTGGAGCGCGGATACCAACGGCAGGCAAAAGGCGTTGGAGCTTAATCGGTGAGCAGACGACAGCAGGGATTGAGGGACCCCCCCCTCCCTCGAAACACATCAATATCGTGTGCTCGAAAGAACGACGATTTGGGGTCAAGGGTCTCCACCACTCGGCACGAAAAAACAAAATGACACAAAAGTGCTATTAATACCTGCCACCTCTCTTATCGCATGGTAGCCCCGCGTCATCTGCCAGAGGTGTTGTAGATTCCTGTCCGATGGGATTGTGTTGCAGATTCCTTTCCCGTGGGACCGTGTGCCCGGCTTGGATTACGTTTTTTCCCCCCTCAATAAGCGGCTGCCGGTGTGAACTATGGAGAGCTTCTTAGCTAGGAACATGAGGAAAATGTAACCCCGTTTGGGTAGAGCTTCAGAGGGAAGATGACGGGAACAAAATCGACGATTTTCACGGCGTCGATTTACACGAAGCCAGGAAACAGGCCGCCTTGCAGAGAAGGCGTGTTTGAATAGGGGTAGAGGGAGGGGGAAGGGGTTGTTTTAGTTTACGTTCCGAAGTACAATCCAAAGGAGTTGTATGACAACCGCGCAAGCATGGTGCGTGATGATTCTGCTTGTACTGCTGCGCGCTCACACTAACTATCTAGCCGGTTGATTAAGGGCGGCGCATACTTGATTGTTTTGGCTTTTAGCGTTTTTTTGGGGGCCCTGAAGGGTTAGGGTACTGGCCCAACCATAGCACGCGTCTAGCATGAATGCTATACACTGATCAGACAGATCATTATCTAGATCATCTACATCTTGCGGTTCACTGCATGGCCGAATCACCTTTGCTGTATGTGCAATGTGTGTCTCTTGTCTCGTAGTTTGTGACCACAGAGCTCGTCTCTCTCCAGGAGGCATCGGCTCGGACACTGGTTGTTTCGGGTGTAGATGGGTGGAAAAACATCGGCTTAGGCCATTTCTTGTGCAGTCGGATTTGTCAGTCGAAAACGGCCAAGCTCAAATCGGGCTTTCTTACGCAGTCGAAAAAGGGCTTTTTCGACTCAACTTTTTTCGACTGAGAATTCCGACTGGCGGATCCAGTCGAAAAACTCGACTTTTTCGACTGGATCCTCCAGTCGAAAAATTCAGTCGAAAAGTTTTTCACGTGTTTTTGAACCGATGGCATCGCTCATCCCACCACCAAACACACACCCACACGGCCACACACTCATACCAGGTACCACACTGCAGTATCATACAAGGCGCTGACGCTGGCTTGGCTATCCCAGCTGTTGCTTCTCGCAGCAAGTCAGCGTGGCGCATTCCTAGTTTTGCTCGCCAGCAGCATGATTTACACGACGGCAGCAGCGCGCGGTCTCGATCCCATACTGCCAACAACGGCTGCGGCTTATGTAGCTTTGGCGGCTCTCGGCTGAGTGCAACTCCACGAACGTAGCTTTGGCGGCTTTCGGCTAAGCCCAAAGCCACAACTCGCTGGGACGAGGGTTCGTCGAGCCGTTGCTCGCGAAGAAAGCGCGAAGCACAGAGCTGCCAACCGAGTTCGACTGCCGTACAGCAGTACTCCCTCACACCAACCGCCTCTAGGAATAGCACGAAAACTATAAATCGACTCGACTGACGATAAGAAGAAGGACCAGAAAAATCCAGTCGAAAAAACGCCAGTCGAAAAGGGCCGTTTTCGACTGGCGGAATCCGACTGCATAAGAAATGGCCTTAGATCGTCTCTCTAGCAGAGCATCGGCACGGGCACTGGTTGTTTTGGATGTAGACGAGTGGAAATATCGGTTTAATGTGAACAATACGCACATACAGATCTTGTATCGGCATTATGATATTGTGTGCGGGATCTGTATGTAGAGAGTACAGCTCCAAAACCCTGGAAACACTTGCTATATCCCGCAGATCGTACGGCTCCCACCCGGAACCATGAGCTGGACCATGCAGATCCTCCGTGAACGGTCTAGATCATCAAGTGGGAATCGGTGATCTGTCAGACTTGTGGAATACTATTTCGGAGGACCGCTTGAAATGTAATCAGATCTACGGTATACACACGAAAACCTATATACCTGACATTCCCTCGTTGTCGCGAACAATGATTGGTCGATTACTATGCATGTTCCCCGGTAATAAACGGTTCTTCAGATTATTAGCAGGCGTACCTCCGTAGGGGGTGTGGTATTCAACGTCCCTCCGGTGTGGCACCTACAGTAGTCGGTATCGAACTCGATTCCCAATTGATGTCCATCACTGCTGCCGTGGCGCTGACGCGAGTCCTCTTACTCGTAGCGGGAGATGGCGGCCTCTGTTGGTTTTGGCATTGTTGTTGGTGTTGATATTTTTTGTCTTGGTGTTGGCGGTGTTGATATTTTTGGTCTTGGTGTTGATGTTGGTGTTGGTGTTGGTGTTGGTGTTGGTGTTGGTGTTGGTGTTGGTGTTGGTGTTGGTGTTGGTAGTTGTTGTGGTGTTAGTGGTGTTGGTGTTGATGGTGGTGTTGGTGTTGGTGTTGTCGGTGTTGGTGGTTTTGGTGTTGATGTTGGTGTTGGTAAAGGTGTTGGTGTTGTCGGTGTTGGTGGTGTTGATGTTGGCGGTGGCGGTGGCGGTGTTGGTGTTGATGTTGATGGTGGTGTTGCTGTTGGTGTTGTTGTCGGTGTTGGTAATTTTGGCGGTGTTGACGGTGTTGGCGGTGTTAGTGGATATTGGTGTTGGCGTTGGTGTGGTTGGTGTTGATGTTGGCAGTGTTGCTGTTGGTAGTGTTTGTGTTGCGGTGTTGGTGTTGGTGGCGGTGATGTTGTTGCAGCTGGTGTTGCTGATGTTGCTGCTGCGGTTGCCACAGCAGCTGTAGAATATCTAAAACACGCCCAACGGACGATTAGCACCAGGGCGGCATTCCCTTTCACCTCATTGTACAAAACTATACCTGGTACATTTTTGCTGTTTCTGTTTTTTTTTTTAGTAACACAATGCATACAATACCTCCTTACCCCCCCCCCCCCCCCCCCCCCCCCCTCCCCCCCCTCTGCCCGCAGGCGGGATGGGAACACAGCCGCCACCCCCACGCGAGCCACCGCCGTCGCGCAAGAACAGCAACGCAACGCCAACATGGTCACGTACGGCAAGCTTCCGCTCCAAGGCGTCCTGCGGGCAGTAGAAACCAGAGGCGGCAGCGGCAGCGGCAGCGGTGGTAGTGGCGGCGGCGGAGGCGGTAACGGTGGCCGCGGTATTGGCTCCGGCTACAGCCACGGTGGTGCGGGAGGTGCGCCGACGCCTCTTGTCCACGGAAAGAAAACCCGGAGCAGTCCCCGAAAAGCTGGCGTAAAAGCAACTAAGGTGTCCCGGTCACCGGATGTTGTAACCATTGACGATTCCAGTGGCGATGAGGAGGAGGAGGAAGAAGAGGAGGGGGTTGGGGTGGCGGAGGGAGTGGGGGAGGGGGAGGAGGTGGGGGTTGGGGTTGGGGGGGAGGATCGACGGAAGGGGGTGGGGTTGGATTGGAGAGAGGAGGGGACGGGCGGAGGGGATAAGCATGGGAGGCAAGATGGCCGATTGTCCGCCGAGGCTGCTGAGGCTGGTGATGGTGCTG
The DNA here is from genome assembly GCA_012845835.1 of Undaria pinnatifida. Lineage (NCBI taxonomy): Eukaryota > Phaeophyceae > Laminariales > Alariaceae > Undaria > Undaria pinnatifida. The sequence goes on along the minus strand of JABAKD010000012.1, from coordinate 3,893,014 downwards.
GTGATGGTGGTGCTACGGTAAGTGATCGGCCGGCCGGTGTTTTTGTTTGTTTTGGAGATTTTTTCATGCTATAGTTTCTTGTTGGTTGTATAGATGTTGCGTTTTCTTTGTTTGGACATGTAGTTGCTATAGTTTGTTGTAGGGAGGCTTATATACTCGTATTAGATATAGTTTTTTGTTCGAGATTTTGATATTATACGAAGTATTTGACGTGTCAAGAGGTTTAGGTTTGGCAATGCAATTTTCTTTGTCTCTCGATTGTTTTTGCGGGGCTGTTTTGATCTCCCGGTATGGTTTGTTGGCGTCTCGTTTGTGTTTGTCTCGTATTCGTTGGCAATTACGATGCTGCTCCTCCTCGTCACGCACACGGCGGGCTGGCTGGGGGGGGCGTGCGTGTGTACGGGTATTTGATGAATTCCCTCCTTTCCTATGGACCGCCTTTTATGGCGTTCTAATCGACGACTGTCTTAAATTCGACCGTCGACCGAAAGTCGACTATCTGAAGCGTTGTGTTTTCGGTGTTTCGGCGGTTCGTCTCCAAGAGAAACGATCCGCACATGGGATAGAACAGAAATCCCTATGGATGATCTATGCATGATCTGTGCCTTCTAGGTCTTACATACCCCTGACCTGTGATCTGCATGGCCTATAGATCATGCTACCGGGTGAGAGCCGATTTTTCTTGAATATCTAGCACACACTTCGGCACATATTTCCTGTGCTGGATCTGCACTACACAGATCCTACACAGGATACCATGATGACAGATATAGGATCTATAGGATATGTATAATCTGTATGATCTATGCGATCTGTATGATCTGTATGGTATATATGATCTGTATGACCTGTATGATATATGGTATATATGATCTATATGATCTGCATGATCTAGATGATCTAGATGATACTTCGAAGTATGTGATCTCTATGATCTGTATGATCTAGGTCGTAAGCTGTCCGGTGTGTCGAAAAGTTTATATGCCGAATTTTGGAAGCACCTATCACACCTTGTAGTTTGTCACCCCACCATACCACATGTTTCTGCTGTGCTGCCGCCGCGTGCGCGTGTCCATTGACGCGGAAACATAGGGACCTTTGTAATTGTAATTTATATACCAATCCATCCTTACATTTCCGCCCACAGAGGCAGTTTTTGTAACTATTTCGTAGTACGTAATTTTCCTCGTTTTTTTTTTTGCGAAGATCGCAGATGACAGACAGCACAGACAACACACAACGCCACAGGCAGGACCATGTGCGCGTGCCGTATCCTCTCTGTGCTGCGGCGAGTTGCTTTCGTCATAGCCTGTCATGTATTATCCTCTTGCTCCCTCGTTCTCAATACGTGCTCTTTACATAATATTTTACAGTAAGCCGCATCCCACGCCACACGTGCCCCTTCTCGCTTCCTGGCGGCCTCTAAGCTGGAGTTCGAGTTCGAAGTGTGACGCTCTCCTTGAACTCATACATGTACGGTGTAAAAGTGTTGTGTGTTGTGTGTACTGTCTCAACAACAGATCTCGCGGTCATGGGCGCGTCTACATCAAGTACCCAAGAGGTGCAAAATGTACTGCTATTGAGTACACCCAAGAAGTACCTGCGGGTAAAATGCGAAATAGTTTTTTTTCTTTTCCGGGCAAGTTTTTTTTTGTATTTTCAAACAAATAAATGGTCAATGCCTCCGGTAGCGATAACAATGTGTCCCTTTCGCCACTCACGTAGGCACTTCCCGGAGGGGGACCTTGTACCATGTATTTTTTGTTGTACGATGGCCGCATGAAGACACGTCCATGCGTTGCCGAATTCTGGAAGCTATTGTTGTTGTTCTCACATGAACTCGCATAAAAAAGTCCGTGGTCACAGGACAGGCTCCAGTCACTCTGGAGCTGAGGAATACCCCAGGAAAAAACACACACAACCCAAGCTATAATAAATGCCAGGTTCTTTGTATCGTTTAATGTACCTCGAATACGTTACCTTTCGATCGGTGCGTCTCCCTCCCCCCCTCCCCCCCCCCCCCTCTTTCTCACCGCGGTGGCTCTCGTTCCGCTGACTGTGTGGCGGGGGGCGATGAAACCGCCAGGCCAATAAAAATAACAATTTATTGGACGATGACGAACCGGCACGAGACGCGCCGCAGAGCGGGAAGGTGCGATGGATGAACATGCTCGCTTTTTTTTGTTCTTGTGTTAGGTTAGCGCACTGCATCAGTCCTGATCCCTCGTAGTATCAGGGGCTCCATGTACCTGGCTTTTATAGCAGGTACCTGGTACCTGGTGTATCGTCGTTCCCGATGGAGTAGTAGGTGAATCTCGTCCCTGCTAGCGGCATGGTCGAGGGGTCAAGTCTCGCCGAGTGCATAATCGGGCTCATACTTCGTAGGGGCTTTTTCTTGCGTAATATTGACAGTTGGAAAGCGCGAGAGACCATGAGCAGCAAAATTTCGATGAAATCGACGAGCATAAAAAAGCTGAAAAGCGGGAACGGTGAACCCTCCTATGCGTGCAAAAAGATGGAGGCATGTACCGGGGGGGGGAGAAGGAAAAGAAAGACGCCTGTGACCACGGCTTGTCCAGAAGGTAGCCGAGGGTCAAAACTCATACGGGTCGAGCTGGAGAGTGAAATTGATGATTTACAAATGTAGATCGCAGTATATATATCTATGTATGTCTACCGTTTATTCGACTTACAGGATTAACTTGATAAACTGGTGCATTTCCTTCCACAGCTGTCAGATTATGTCCCCCGTCAAAAACGTGTTTTATAGTCGCCGCGCACAGACTGACTTAACAGCACCCTGTTGACCCTGATGAGCTACACTGTAGTTGCGAGGGGAATCGCCGACCTATGTCCATTAATGAGGACACACAACCCGTGATACGCGCGATCGGAGTATCACACACAGCTTGCAAAGATGAGTTTCGACGAAATTTTCGATCTCACAGCTGGAGTGTATTTTTATTTTTGTAATGTATCAATGTCTATATCATCCACCTTGTCCGGAAGCATTAAAGACTGTTGTTCTCTCCCCCGACCCCCAGAAGAGATACAGTGTGCCTGGTATATATTCTTCCATTCTTCCCCTTTGCCCGGATTTTTAGGACTGTTTGGGTAGAAAAATATGAGTGTTGAAACGCACCATGGGTTTTCGGGCGAAGTTGTAGTGTAAACCAGTTGCCGGGACATCCTCTGTGGTTCCTCCCCCATGCCCCCCCTTGGTATATATTCTTCCATTCTTCCCCTTTGCCCGGATTTTTAGGACTGTTTGGGTAGAAAAATATTAGTGTTAAAACGCACCATGGGTTTTCGGGCGGAGTTGCAGTGTGTACCAGTTGCCGTGACATCCTTTGTGATCCCTCGCCCATCCTCCCCTTCCCCCCCGCCCCCCCCGGAGTTGCACACTATCATCCATTCTGTTTCAGGTATATATTAGTGAGATGGCAGTAGCAGTTGAAGCAGCAAAGCAAGTAGTCAGTCACCGTGGGGGCAGATGCGATGTCGGGATTGATGTTTGAGGACGATTTCGTGGGGAGGTCTGAAGCATCCGAAGGGCTGAAAAGACAAATTGCGAAGGCGCTAGATGTACATTAGGAAATGGAGGTCGAGAGCGAACGTAAATAAAATCGCGCGGTAGTTGTATTAAGCGAAGATAAGAAGAACCCAACTGGTAACGTTCAAGTGGAGGTGGGGAGAAGATGAACTGCCGATTGTAGATCAGTATACACACCTTGGCATAGAGATCTCCGAAGACTGCTCTTGGGACGAACATATAGCAAAATTATTACTGGCAGGAAAGGGTAAAACACACGTATCCAAGATGGATGCGATCCTACCAGACTCGCGGTTGGACTAGAATTGAAAGATATATCCTGATGAATGTGATTATACCAAAACTTAAATATGCAGGAGAATTATGGGAAGGGAACGCGAACTTCGTACGTAAAGCAGCTGGAAACAGTACAGATGACGGCAGCTCCAGAAATACTAGGATGCTCAAATGCGACGAGTAATACAGTGCTACTGCTGTAAGAGCAGAATTGGGGATATACCCACTTGAGACAAACAAAGACACACTAAATTAGAGATTACTGACGAGTGAAAATACGTTGCTACTACTGTGGTAATGCTCATACTATCATGTAATGTTCATTGTAGTATTTAATACTAGATATAAAACGAGCGATCGATGTAGCACGAAGCTTGCAAAGATGAGCATCGATCCTAAATTCGTCGAGCTCAAAAGTTGACGTCGTTAGAATAATTTTATAAATGACGTGATAAAGTGGAAATGGCCTTATAAAGTAAGGAACATGCCAAAAGAGAGGTTGCCGGCGACAGCTGGTAGAGCTGTATGGGAGAAAGCAGACGAACGGGAGACTTGAAATATGGCGGTATACGTAACGTAGTCCAAAAGTATGGAAGGGCCTAGGTAGAAACCAAGAAGAGATACTGCTGACCACAGAGAAGTTTGAGGAGTACCAAACATGAGTCAGAGAAAGCACAGAAACCAGGGAAAGGCTAGCGCTAAGAAAAGAGGTGAACAAGGAAAAAAACATTTAGAGATATACCAGGGGTGAAAATAAGATATAGGAATGGAAACGCGTTTGCACGGCCCAATGGACTACGCGAAAACGCTGAAACTGCGTTTTCGTGTCGGTGTTTTCGTGTAGGGGACCTGGACCTGGACCTGCTAGAAAGAAGAAAGAGGAATACCAGTAGTCGGGTGGAGGAGGGTACTCCGATTTAAGAGCACCCAGGATAGGAGCGGTCGGGACTTAAGAGCGGTCAAGCCGGCATGTCCAGCTTATACTAAAGCAAGATATTCCCCACTGCGTATAAGAGCCATACGTAGTTTAGAGCGCTTGTTTCGGCTTGTCACGGGGCGCTCTTAAATCGGGGTACCCACTGTATCGTAGAGGTTTCGTGTTCTATGTCGTGTACGTCAGTTTTGCAATGGTTGGAAGGGGGGGGGGAGCTTGTGGCCCATCCCCGACCTGACTGCGGAGGACATGATTACCCCCCGCCCCCTCCCCGCTTTACGCCTCCATAACTTTTGTATCGCCTGACATTGCTTGCTGTGCTCTGTGTATTGTACCTGGTACGTTGATTTTACGGGGTGCAAGCTTCGGGTCCGTCCTCGATATGCCCGCGGAGGCCGCGATGCTCGACCCCCCCCCCCCGGTAATGCTTCCGTAGTGTTCACCTCACCTTTTATTTCGTGCTCGCCCTTTTTGGCGTGCTGTGTATCTTTTACGCCCCCTTTATGCCTCCGTAGTGTTTCAAGCACCTTTTACTTTGTGCTCGCATTTTTTTTTCATGTATTCTACACCCTTGTACGTCCCCCCCCCCCCTTCCCCCCCCCTCTTGTATGCCCCGTCTCGAAAGCGATGCGTGGTCAATGGTGAATTGACTAAGGCAAGCAAAAAATGAGTACGCCCCCCCCCCCCCCCCTCTCCCCCACCCTCTTGTACGCCCCCCCCTTGTATGCCCCTCCCTCCTGTACGCCTCCCCTCTCCTCGCTTTACGCATCCAGAATATTTGTCTCGCCTTGCATTTGTTTCTGTACTCTGTGTCGTGCGTGTCCCAACACATTCCGAGTTGGAGGTGCTCCTTTTTATTTCTGAGGATTATCGCTTCAGGAGTTTTTTTCTTTTCTAAGGCAAAAACTGATTTTTGTTAGTAAACCGAAAGCGCAACTCGATTATTAACGGACTCATGGCCTACTGTAGGCACACGAGCCGTTCATATTGCCCCGGTGGCGTATCAGGTTTTCCTCCAGCCTGGTATAGGTCATTTTCGTGAGTTCGACCCCTTCGTGAGTTCGACCCCCGCCGAGTTCATACTCGTATAAATTCAGTGGGACTTTTTCTTTTGCACAAATTGACTTGCGGAAAGCGCGAGAGCGTGAGTTGTGAACACTCCATGAAAAATCGACGAGCAGTGGGGTTGCAGAACCCTATGCGCGATAAAAATTGAAGGCAAGAACCGGGGGGGAGAAGGGACGACACCTGTGACGACGGCTTGTCCAGAAGCTGGAAAGTATAAGTGTGAGAAAAAAAAAGGTAACCCGTCATTCAGAAACGAAAAAAAAAAAAAAAAGTGGTATACCTTGATACCTCTCCATCCTCCCTCGCTTGAAGAGCTCTATTTCCTCGCCCAGAAACTGATTTTGGAGTATACTGAAAGCGCAACATTGAAGATTATTAACAAGGACTCGTGGCCTAGGTACAAAAAAAAGAGTCGACTCGCGGTAGGCGCGTCGCACGGTTGTGATCCAAACGGTTCCGGCTGGTCTGGGCTTCTGAAGCGAGGGACTACCGGTTAGCGCGCGGGAGTGTTGGATCTGGTTGCGCGCGAACGCGAGTGTGTTCGACGGTCACGTTTCGGGTGGAGAAATTGAGCTTCTCCTGGTCTTGTAGGAGCTCAGGAATTTGTTAGAATCCGCGGCGCGCCTACCGTGGGCGGGATGAAATTACCATGATTATGGGTTAAGGATTAAGGAGAGCCCCGCCATGCACATTTTGTTTTTGCCCAATAGGGCTGCTTTCTATCGTAGCAGGCGTTTCTCCCCCCCTTCCCCCCCCCCCTCCCGCCGCTTCACGCCTACATAACGTTGCTTTTTCGCTCCTTGCTCCTTGCGTTTCTTGTTGTCTTGTACGTTGTGTTTTTCAGGATGTTAGGTTCGGGTCGATCCCAGATATGGCTGCGGAGGCGGTGATGATTGGGACGTGGGTTGTGGTGGGGCAGTGCCACGTTAAAATTCCCATGTCGGGCCGGATATCGATACGCTTGAAGGGGTAAGTAGGCGGAGTGTATGTGCTGTGTAATGTGTGTTGCAGTTGTGTGCTGTGTGGACGTTTTTTTTTGGGGGGGGGGACGGGGGAGGCGGTGTGCGTTACTTTGGTGTTTGCTTTATTTGTGTTTGTGTTTGTGTTTGTGGTTGTGGTTGTGGTTGTGGTTGTGGTTGTGTTTGTGTTTGTTCGCGTGTTCGTTTGTTTGCCTTTCTGTCTGCCTGTCTGTCTGTTTGTTTGTTTGTTGGTTGGTTTGTTGGTTTGTTTGTTTGTTTGTTGTTTGGTATGTTTGTTTGTTGTTTGTTGGTTTGTTTGTTTGTTTGTTTGTTCGCTTTGTGCTATTTTTGTCTGCGAGTTGTTGGTGTGGTTTGTGTTTGTTATTGCAAATAGTGGCGTACGCGTTGGTATAGTTTTGTGGTGGTTTGTTCTTATCCTTGTCATTGCTGTTGCTGTCGTTTCTTCGGGATGCTCTGTTTCTTGTGTCTGCTCTGTTTCTTGTTTCTGCTCTGTTTCGTGTTGTTTTGTTGGTGTCCTTTTTGGTTTTTCATTCCCCTCATCCCTTCCGCCCTTTTTTTTCGTTTCTTTCTACAGGGGTGGCGACGCAAAGGACACGACGCTCGACATTCCGGCGGACGAAGTAACTTTCTTGGGGTGAGTAAGCGGTCGAGGGAGGGATTTCCTTTTTAATGAGATAAAAAAGGGCGTTTTGACGAGATAACAAGCGTGCCTTGTTGAGAACCCCCCCCCCCCCCCCCCCCCCCCCCCCCCCGTTTTTTGATGCGATAAAATGGGTGTTTTGGGTGTATAACTGGACGTTTTTGTAGTGATGCGAGGCTGTTTTTGATCAAATGTAGAATGGAAGGGCGTTTTTGATGAGAAAAAAGACGTTTTTGAAGAAATACAAGAGCGTTTTTGTTTTGCTTGTGAAACTCGGGATAGGTTCAAAGCCACGGCTTCTCGGTCAGTGTAATGTGGCGAGTACCCCGGCTTAAAAGCGCCGTACCTATTGAGCATTCAGGACTTAAGAGCACCCAAAACAACTTATCGCGAAAAACAAAACAGATAAAGAGCGTTTTTTCGCTCTTCAGTCACGTCTGTAAACGCCTCCGCACCAGCAAATAATCCTGACTCGTATGTACAAAGCGCGGGTCGCCGCAACAGAGCTGTCTTCCACCATGCCCAAGCGCAGCTGGTACGCTTGGGGTGGCGTCGGAATCCACTTCACACGTCCAAGTCTTCCACCTCGGGGTACATGGCGTGGGGTGATGAACGATTGTGTGCTTCGCTCGATTTTTCTTCTATTATAGCGGTTTTTCGTTCTTATCCCTGCCAGGGACCCCCCTCATGTATACCGACCAAACACGTGACCAGTGCGTTTTTTTTTGTCAGCCGCCTACGCAAGAGCTGGCAGCAGTGCGAGTATCGGCGTGCGGCGCGCGTATAAATCTTGCCGCTCCTTGTACGGCAGTTAGGGCACACTCTTTACCCCAGAGCAGCCTTGGCGTCGCCAAGTGGACGATGCTGTAACCGTCGTACCACCATTTCGACTTTTTTTTTTCCCGGTTGGGTGCATACAAAACGAATCAAATCACTCCTCCGGGTTAGTTTGTTGGTTCCCCGGCTGATGTAGTTCGAAGGTGAGATAGCACACTCCTCGGAAAGGAGGCACCTGCGCTAATCGGACGCACAGCTCAGCGTTTTTTTTCCCCCAGTAGGACGGTCGGTCTTCGCTCTCGGCGCCCCGCTAACTCGAGACTCGTGGCGTGGTCTTCGCGCGCCGTTTTTCGGGGGGTGTTGCGGTTTGCTCGTGTTGTCTGCCTATGACGTCCCCCGGAGATTAACCCCTTCACAAGTGGAACGCCGTTTGGGGGCAAATTAATTGGAATTAGTACAGGGAGGGGATTTGAGGCTCTAAACGGATTGAAGGAGGGACAAGAGCGATCCATTTGTAGTTAAGGGTGACCCTTTGCGACTTGAGAGGGAAAATAATTGACGACGAAAATTCGGCCACTGCTGGTTGGCGATGATGTCAAAATTACGTGTGCTGCTCACAATGGCAGTGGTAGTCGGAATGATTTTTAGAAAGAAAAACTAAAGCTTAAAAGCTCACTACGCTTACTTGCCACACATGTTCATGCACATCGTGTGTCAATTTAACTCCTCCGTTGTATTCGCAAGATTAGATGTATCACGCCGCTTGCAAATATTTTAGCATCGACCCTAAATTTCTCGAACTTTGCACAGCTGACGTGTTGAGAAGATTTTTTTGTTCACAATGGTGTCCGAACGACGACGCCAACAGTGCAAAAGACTCAAACGGGATGGGCGCAGGCAGCATGGTCCTACTCGTACTGCTGCGCGTTCACGCTGCTGGCAGATGCTTGAAAAATATGGCGAATCGTCGTTTTTGTAATCGCTATACTATAAAGATAAACATGCCCCCCCCAAAAGAGTTATGAGAGCTCGTGTTTTGACTTGTCGCGGAGTGCGTTACCCCGGGGTTTCCACTACTGCTGTAGTGCTTTTGTACCGCTCGTACGAAGAAAACCTTGTTTGTCACCCGCAACAGTTCTCAGCGCGACAGGAAGTTTCCCAGTCCGCAGACCCGTCTGGTAAACCCGACGGCGATCAGGCAGCGCCAGACGAAAAGAAACGTACAGCAGTAGAGATCCCTCTATTGTGCCGGTTGAGTAGTGCCGGTTGCCCTATATAGTGCCGGTTGAGTAGTGCCGGTTTTCCGCTAGAAGGCCGTTTGAGTAGTGCCGGTTCCCCGCTATAATGCCGTTTGAGTATTGCCGGTTTCCCGCTATCGTGCCTGTGAAATCACTTAGCGCGGACGGGAACAACGAGTAATGTCAGCGTTTGGAATAGTGCTGGTTGCCGCTCGTATCGTGCCGGTATTTCCCTCTATAGTGCACGTACCGGCGCTATACAGGGAGGGGAACCAATACTACTGCTGTACGCGGTATGCCTAGAAGCGACTCCGGCAGGAAACTTTCCAGGACGGTTCGATATTTCCAGGATTATTTTACTCAGTATTAATGCGAGGAGGCAAAATCGTAGTGTCCCCACAGTTCGGAATCGACCTCCACCAAAAAACATCGAACGCGGCGCAGCCGTATCTCTCGCCCGTTTCTGGCCGGTTTTGGGTCCGGGTTGGGGTTATAATTGTCGTCATACCGGTGTTACGCGGTTGTCGGACCGAACTGGAATTCGGCCGGGGTTTTGAGTTGGCGGACTGTACTAACGGCGTTTCGGCGACTAGTCATTTAGTTGGCTATTACTCTCAATCGGTATTGCACAGGTATTTCTTTTTGCCGCGCCCATGGCTGCTTCATCTCACTTGCCCATTTGTCATGGCCAAAACGATCCCTCACTTGTGTCACGCAATTTTCCCTTAAAAACGGGCGCAGAAGTTCAACAGGTGTCATCGCTTTCGTTGCTGATTTTGTCGCCGTGCTGCGTTTTCTTTCCCCTGCTGCGGGTTTCCATGAACCGCGTTTACGTTTGCGATGGCAGTTTCAGCGAGGGGGACGGGGACGAGAAGAGGGCTCTCCTAATTATCCGAACCACTCCGGCGGGAAAGATCGCCCAGGACCCGGCGTACCGGCGAAAATACGATCCAGTCGACCGAGGCAAGCATTTTTTGTATTTTCGTTTGTGTGTGTGTTTTTTTTGTTTTTCATTTCGTATTTTTTTGTTGTGTTTTTTTGTATTTTCGTTTTTCCCAGGGCTTTTCACGGGTCATGACCCGACCCGCGGGTCGGGTCAAGGGGGTTTCAAAATCTCGCGGGTCGGGTCGGGTCGGGTCGGGTCAGAACATTTTAAAATCTCACGGGTCGGGTCAGGTCGGGTCAATAGGCTTCAAAATCTCGCGGGTCGGGTCGGGTCGGGCCAAGAGGTTCCAAAATCTCGCGGGTCGGGTCGGGTCGGGTCGGGTCAACAGGCTTTTCAAAATCTCGCGGGACGGGTCGGGTCATGACCCGCGAGTGACCCGAAAACTTACCGCTTCCTGCCTCTCTCGTGCCGATGCTCCGATCATATGCTATCACGGCGTGTAGAACAATCACCAGGCAGTACCCCTAGCTACTCGCACCAAGGCATACAGCAGTGTGACGCCAATCCCGTGCCGGCTGAAGCCGTAACAGTAGTAGTAGTAGTAGTAGTAGTAATAATAATACGGTCATACCAGTACGAAATGTGACCAAACGTAAAAAGGCAAGGGTAGTCGTCGTCGAAGCAGCAACAACAGCAGCAGCAGCAGCAGCAGCAGACCCCGGATTACCGCGGATCGCAGCTCCTGCTGACAGATCCACCGCCCCAGTTGTGGGCTTGCTGCCGGAGGCGGCTCAGCTAGGCTGCTTCCCGGGGCCGGAGACTGCATAGATAGCTAGCTTGCTCGTCGCGTCGCTCGTCGGGTCGACACGGTGGTCTATAGCGCTACGGGTCCCGGGCGTGGGTAATTGCCCGTGCGTGTGGGTTGCGTTTTTTTTTTATCATTTTTCGCGCGCACACCGCAAAATGCTGCTGCAAAGAATACCGGTAGAAAGAACAAGAGAACACGACATCCTGGGAAAAGTACGAGGGACCAAGGACCAACCAACCGACCGAGGTGTACATGCTTTGACCCGTGACTTTTCGACTTTGACCCGTTAGAAATGTCACGGATCAAGTCGACCTGACCCGCATGAAACCCGCATCCCGCGGGTCACCCGGGTTGTAGCGGGTCGGGTCAGGTCGGGCCCGGAAGGTTTCAAAATCTCGCGGGTCGGGTCGGGTCGGGTCAGGAGGTTTTCAAATTCTCGCGGGTCGGGTCGGGTCGGGTCGGGTCAAGACGTCTCGAAATTCTCACGGGTCGGATCGGGTAGCTGACCCGACCCGACCCGACCCGACCCGACCCGACCCGACCCGCGAGATTCGACCCGACCCGTGAAAAGCCCTGTTTTTTTCGTATATTTAGTTTTTTTTTTTTTTATATTGTCGGGCAAAATCAAAACAAAACTTTCAACTCCCAGTTTCTTGAGCGAGCGCTGTCCCGTACTGCAGCGTACTGCGTGTAGAGGAATATGCTGTGTTTTCCTTGTCTCACTACGTACTAACTTTCCACACACGGGACAGATCACCGATCCCCGCTTGGCGATTTAGCTCTTTCAGGGAAGACCTGTATATCTAGCTCATATTACCGGGTGGGAGCCGTACGATCTGCATTATCTAGCACTTGTTTCCAGGGTTAGATCTGTACTCTTGTATACAGATCCTGCACAACATCTCATAACGGCAGATGCAAGATCTACTGTAGATGATCTGTATGATCTTTGTAATCTATATGATCTAGATCGTGATCTGTCCCAGGTGTACTGTAGATGATCTAGATCGTGATCTGTCCCAGGTATACTGTAGATGATCTAAATCGTGATCTGTCCCAGGCGTACTGTAGATGATCTAGATCCTGTACAGCATCTATCTCCTAGCGGCATATACAGCATCTACTGTAGATGATCTATATGATCTATGTGATCTCTATGATCTGTATGATTTATATGATCTACTACTGTAGATCGTGATCTGTCCAAGGTGTACTGTAGATGATCTACATCTTGATGTGTCCCAGGTGTACTGTATTTTATTAGATCGTGATCTGCCCCAGGCACACTGTAGATGATCTAGATCGTGGTCTGTCCCAGGTGTACCGTAGATGGTCTAGATCGTGATATGTCCCAGGTGTACTGTAGATGATCTAGATCTTGATCTGCCCGCGAGGTGCGCCAAACTACTAACGCGTCCACATCTGCTTTGCCCGACGTTGTTGCGGCATCCCGCGACCCATGCCTGCAGGTGCGGCTGGGGTGATCACCGTCTGCTTGCCGCCGGACCACCAGTTTAGGAAACACAAGGCGGTACGACATGGGATTCGGTTTTGGTTTTGGTTTTGGTTTTGGATTTGATTTTGATTTTGGTTTTGGTTTTGGTTTTGGTTTTGGTTTTTGGTTTTGGGTTTGTTTTTGACTTTGGGTTTGACTTTTAGGTGTTGTGATTCTGGTGTTGACTTTGATTTTGGTTTTGGTGTTTAGCTTTGGTCTTGGTTTAGAACTCTTGTTGGTTTTTGTGCTTTTTTTGTCCTGTTGTATGGGGTTTGACTTAGTTTTATTATGTCTGGGTCTTAGGTTTGATTTGTTTTGTTTGGTCTTGTTTTGCTGTGGTTAGCTTCGCATCGGTTGGGTCTTACTTTGTTCGTCGATTCGATTCGTTACGACCCCCCCCCCCTCCCCCCCATCAGCCACCCCGACATCCCTTCTACATCCTCACCCCACCCTCCACCTCCCTCCCTCCCGCCGCTCGTTTATGTTTTTTGTTTGTGGGTTTCCATTGCAATGAAGTCAATATTGGATTCGGTGTCTGGTGAGAAATACGGCCAGCTCCGTGTGGAATGGCCATTACAGAAACGCCTCACCCGCCACCCCCCCCCCTACCCCCTCACCCCCCATCCCGCCATACCCCACCCCTAACTGCATCCCCCACCCCCCTCCGCTTTTTGTGTTTTTTGCGTGTTTTGGGGGTTTCCATTTGTAACGAAGGCAATCTTGGATGCGGTGTCTGGCGGGAAAGATATGACTGTGAAAGGAGAGCTACCTAGGATTCTTAGACGAGCTTTGGATACCCGGCTGGAGGAGGAGAAGCGAGAGGCAGAGGAGGAGGAGAAGGAGATGGCGAAGGGGAAGGGGGGGGAAGGGGCGAAGAGAGAAGACGAGGTTGAGCGTGTGCGGACTAGGTGAGGGTTTTTAGTAGGCCTGTGGGCTAGATGACTAGTCATCAGTAGATAGGTTTGATGGGGAAGGAGGCGGATAAGAAGGGGGGGGGGGTTATGGCGGAGGAGGAGAGGGAGAAGGGGAAGGGGGAGGGGAGGGAAGAGGCGGTTAGACGGTGTGCGGACTAGATGAGAGTTTTTAGTAGGCCTGTGGGCTATAGATGATTACGAGTCACCGACTAGTTATTATTACCTAGGACCCTAGGACCAATAGTGATCAGAACACACGATTAGACAAAAAAAAGAAAGCTATATATTTTCCGTGTTTTTACTATTGATGTTAACCCCTTTGGGACTTCAGAGCAAAAAAAAAAACGACGAAATGAAGAAAAATCAGAATAAAATGACGATGCGTCGGTCACACGAAGCAAAGCGGGTTGCCGGCTAGAACCCTCTTTTCCCGAAAACGATGGGAAAACGACGAAAAACGAGGACCACCACACCAACGTCGCCGACAAAAATAAACCTAATTTTAGGGATTACGGAGGAGTTGGCTGGCGTGAGTACAGCGTGATACAGGCTACCTTACCATTAGCAAGAGACGTAAGTAATGGGCCAGGTTACAGGGGTTGGGTTAAATGCGGCACGCGCGCAGCACGATAGTACTCATGCCGCGTGCTGCGATAGAGGTGCACCATTTTTTTTTTCTAATACTATTAATACCCCTCAATTTGGGAGCTTAAAGACCTCTCCTGACGAAAAACTGATTCCGAGAAAAATCCAAAACTGCTATGATCCCGGATGAAAACTCCGATGGTCTAGGGCACACAACGAGGATTGTGAAAAAAAATGGCCAACTTTCCGACGATTTTTGGGTTGAGGAGCCCCCGTCATTCAGAAGCCATTTCCGCCAAAAAAAGGTATGCCTTAACACCTCTATGTCCGACGATTGAGGGTTAAGGAGCCCCCCGTCATTCAGAAACTATTTCCGCCAAAAAAAAGTATACCTTTAAACACCTCTATTTCCGACGATTGAGGGTTAAGGAGCCCCCGCGTCATTCAGAAAAAAAACAGCCAAATAAAGGTATACCTCTATCGCAGCGCAACGTCCAAACTTCGCATCACACTACAGTACGTAGTCGATTGATGAATAAACTCCGCGCATCTTGATCGTTGCTGACGGTGTTTTTTGGGCCCCCAAACCTCAACCCCTTTTGAGCCCCAAAATCCCTCCCTATACTAAATTCAAGTAATTTTGTAAAGAAAAAGAGGATTGCCAGTTGCAAGGGCGTTAATAGCCGTATTTCGTCCTTACGACTGTGTTTCTCCGTTTTTGTCGGATGGGATTGATGGAGGAGGAGGCGAAGACGGAGAGTGGGAGGGGGGCTATGGGAGGGGAAGAAGGGGTAGGGGGTTGACCGTGTGTGTTCGGACTAGGTGGGGATCTTTGGTAGTCCTGAGTTGGCCATTGTAAGTGGCCGCGTAGAATTCGTCGTTGGATGTGTATGGTGGAGGAGAAGAAAGAGGCTGAGGAGGAGAGGGGGCGGGGGGGGGAGGGGACAATGGAGGGACGGGCGGGGAGAAGGAGGACAAGGTGGTTGACCGCGTGCGAATAGGGTGAGAAAATATGCGAGCAGACCGCGGTTTTGTACTTGTATCTTCGGTGTTTGTACGTGTGTTTATGATTCGACTGTTCGTTCGGGTGCGGTGTATCCAATTCGCGGGAGGGCGAAATAGTTTTGAAGTATATTTTGTTTTCATCCGTATTCCGTATCTCGGAATATGAACGTGTTGGTTTCGCTTTTGTTTACTTCTTCAAACGAATCGCGAGGTGCTTATGTGCCAATTTGTAGGGCGCCTGAAATTTGGGGCGCCTTTCGAGTTGCCTGAAGTGTTCGCCAACCACTAACGACTGAATCTACGACATTCCCCCCCAAAAACCAGCCGCTTTCGTTAATCAACGTTTCGTGGCTGATTGGCACGAGGAAGGATGCTGTGGAAACATTTTCTTGTTTGCACAAGACTATCGAACGATGACGTCGGGGTGGCAAGGGGCAGCGTATTTCAGGAGATACGGCCGGGAGCGGGTTTCAAACCCGGCAAATTTCGTGAAAGAAAAGTTGGGAGGGCTACCGTAGAACGAGTCCAAAACGCCCACAACTTGACGCGAACATTTACAAATGTCCTGTTCCGCGGGTTCCTATGAACCTTTTTGGAACTTGATTGAAGTATAGCGACCAAATACGTGGCAAGACTAAGTGCGATGTTACCCACCGTCTCCGTCAGTGCAACAGCGTAGCAGTACGATTGGGATTTTAGTGTCACGCATCTTACTGCGTTGTTTTGCGGTTCGGAACACCAAAAAATGTATCACCAATACCCAAGCAGCCCGCGTTCCTTCGAGTCGCCAATGCTTCAAACGTCAGGTTTATTGGTCAATAGCGACGGCTATACTGTTGTCGCAATACTAATGTTTTTTTTTCCTGATACTGAAATATATAGATATTTGATCCGATTGCGATCGGCATTTTTTTTTCGTCAGGAGAACCCTCCGATCCCACACGGTCAGAGAAGAGACTAGCCAGGTGGTTTTCCACTACCCCCCAGAGGCGTCGGCCAGCGACAGGGTGGCTATAAACAGCCTAGACGAGGCAAGGACTCAGGAGGGGGAGTTCTTGAATGACAGCCTCGTCGACCTCTACCTCAAGTGAGAATTGGCCTTAATTGTGATCATTTGTATCCGTTTATAAGCTTGTATCCATTCTAAGTTTAGTTACATCCATTCTGGGCTTAGTTACTCCCATTCTGCTCTTTTGATTTTTTTATATTTGAGCTCGATAACGAGCATACCAAAAATAAATTACGGTACCGATAACCTCGTCGAGCCCTACCTGAATTCAGCAAGGAGGAATGGGGAATAAGGTGTTGCTATAAAATGTGGCTGTGTGTAGGGAGGGAGACGGGGGGGCGGGGTCGGGAAAGGATGAGGCCGGGGAAACTTGAAGTGAAACTTGAAACGTGAAATTGAACTTGAAACTTGAGACCTGAAACTTGAAATGATAAAAATTGAGAATTGAACACTGAAAATTAAAAATTAATATTTTAACGTTGAAAATTGAAATTGAAAATTGGTTCGTGAAGGTTGAAAATTAAACTTGAAACTTGAAACTTGAAAATCGAAACTTGAAAACTGAAATTTGAAGTTTGAACATTGAAAATTGACAACCTGAAATTTGAAACGGGAAACCGTCGCTTCAGGCACATGCACAGAGAGGCGTACAAGACGTGGGATAAGGGGGGGCGATGCAGCGACGGTGGCGCCATGGACGCGGAGAAGGTGCACGTGTTCAGCTCGCACTTCTTCACCAAGCTCACGGAGGGCCGGTTAACCAACTTCGACGTGAGATATTTTGGTAGCCTGAGTTTTGTTTTTTTCTCTTTGATACCTGAGATTTGAAAATTGAGATTTGAGCTTTCGCGTTCAATTTTTGAAATTCTGAGCTTCAACTTTTGATTGTGATACTTTAAACTTTGATATTGTGATATTTTGTATTTTGATATTTTGAGTTTTTGTATTTTGATATTTTGAGTTTTTGTATTTTGATATTTGAAGTTTAATATTGAATATTTCACGGAATATTTTGTAGTTGATGTATCCCTCCAGCTTTCCTCCCTCTCTTCTTCACTCGCTCCCTCCCACGCTGACTCCCCTCCTGCTGCTGCGCTTGTATATCGATACACATGTGTGGAGATTTGAGATTTTGCGTTTGATTTTTGAGATTTTGAGCTTTGATTTTATGATTGTGATATTTTGAACCTTGACATTTTGAGACTTGGCATTTTGATATTTCAAATTTGAAATTTAGTATTTTGTATTTGGCGTATCCCTCCCTCCCTCCCTCCCTCCCTCCTTCCCTCCCTCCCTCCCTCACCCCCTCACTCCCTCACTCCCTCACTCCCTCACTCCCTCCCTCCCTCCCTTCTTCCTTCCCTTCTACTGCTATGCTCGTACATCGATGAACATGTGTGTTTTGCCATTTTGTCAGGCGGCATATAGCAAGGTGCAATACTGGACTCGAAACGTTGACCTTTTCTCAAAGAAATTTGTGTTCGTACCGGTGGTGGAGAACATGCACTGGAGCCTCGCCTGCATCGCCAACCTCGACAAGCTCAAGGTAAATGATACTTCTTGGATTTTACGTTTGTTGTTTGTAGTATCTGTGTTGCTGTTGTTGTTGTTGTTGTTGCCGCTGCTGTTGCTGCTGTTGTGATTCTTCGACAAGCTCAAGGTATATGATACTTCTTGGATTTTACGTTTGTTGTTTATAGTATCTGTGTTGCTGTTGTTGTTGTTGAAGCTGCTGTTGTGTTTCTTGTCCATTGTTCTTAATCCTGTTTTCCTCTCGTATCCGATGAAACATTCGTGTTCTTCCCGGTCGATTAGGTGGGCAAGGCAGCGGACAACTACGGTCCCGACGAAGAGCAGCCGTGCATCCTCTTCCTTGACTCCCTGAGCATGCACCACGCTTCCAGAATTTGGAACTACCTGAGCAGGTTCGGGACAGTATCACAGTGTTGGCTCCTCTATAGCGCCCGGAGTCATTCAACGATAGGGGTCGCTTTTGGGCCATTGTTTTTTCTGGCATTTTGATTGGTCGAACTTCTCAAGTGGGGAACCACCGGTTGGTCCGATCAATTTTACGAGCATGTTTGTTGTAGGACCATGATTGCGCGTAGAATGGTGTTGGTCGGATTGCGCGCACGAATGCCTTCGAAGTCATGTTTCGGAAGTGAGATATTGAGCTGCTCCTCGTGTTAGGAGCTCAGAAAATTCTTAGAATCTGCTGTATCCCTTACCGTGGGGTGACTCGCCGTTTGCCGCAATAGTGCCGGTTGCCCTTTATCGTGCCGGTTGAGTAGTGCCGGTTGCCCGCTATAGTGCCTGTGGCATCGCTTGGCGCATATGGGAACTGCAAGTAGTGGCAGTGGCAGGCAACAGTGCTGGTTTCCGCTATAATGCCGGTGTTTCAGGCTGTCACATACCGGCACTATAGAGGGGCCACTACGGTAAAACTTAGAGCTGTGACTCGGCAGGAAATCGCAACTAATGACTAATCGGTAGGTGCCGTTAGCCGACTAACTTACTTTAGTCGTCAAGTCGGACGGCGCAGCCAGCTGATGGCCAGCCGACTTGCTGGCTTAAGCCAGGCGAGCGAAGCGAGCCAATTAACTCCCCCCCGCCGGGGGCGGGGGAGGGGACGGTTTGAAAGGAAAAGAATGCGTCCCACATTGAACAATCCCTCCTATATACATTTATGGAAACCAAATGACTCGGATACAGTGGTGTACCCATTTTAAGACCATCCGGTTTAAGACCATAGTAGGGATAAGACCAAGTAAATGGGCTTGTCACGAAGAAGAAACTACCTGCAATTAGTACGGGATGATTGTTTTCAGCAGTGAAAGATGAGCTCATAGTGGAGATAAGACCACCTACGTTGGCTTGTCACGGGGTGGTATTAAACTGGGTACATCACTGTCGTCCACACCTTCGGGAAACGACTAATGAATAGCCCGACTGATCATTAGTTGGTGGCTCAAGTCGTGACGACTCACAGCTCTAGTAACACCCTTTCGGGATGGATGTATGCGATTTTATCAAGAGCGCGCAAGAAATACCGTAATTGTATCAGCGTGCTCCGAGCGTGTCCTGCAGTTCGGGCAGGCACCCTACTCCAGCTGAGCGCGGCCTGCCTTGTGTGGCAGATGCTGTAGTCGTCACCGTTTTTGTTTTTGTTTTTTTGCGTTTGAATCCCCAAAGGGGCAGCATAAATGTAGTTGGGGGGGGGAGGGGGTCAAACAAGTGTGGTAGTCCCATGATCCGGAAATACCGCTGAGCCTGGGTTTTCAGGACAACAACCTGGGGGGGGAATCGGATTGGTGGACCTTTGCTTAGGCCCGTAGTCCGGAAATACCGCCGAGCTTTCGTTATCTAAACGATGGTTGGGGGGGGGGATCGAATAGGTGCACAGTTGGTTCCGTGATGTGGAAATTTCCGGCGAGCATTTGACGTCAGAACAATAATAAAATCCGTCGAACTCACGGCTGACGTCCTTGAAAATTAGTTATAAAATAATGCGCGGGGGATCGAATAGGTGTACTTAGGCCAATGATGTGGAAATTCCGCCGAGCATTCGTTATCATAACGACAGTGAGTGGGGGATCGAATATGTGTGCCTAGTTCCATGATGTGGAAATTCTGCCAAAAATTTGGGGCAGAACTCAATGGCACAAATTTGTCAGGAGGCAGCTCGTTCAACCGTTGACCGACGGCAACTTTCCAATAATTTAGCTTGACTGACGGCAAACTACTAGTTTTCAGTGTGGAAAGATCGGTTTGACATCCTTGACCGACCTCTATACGTTTTTACTTTGACTGACCGTCTCCTAGCATTTTTTTTCCTCTTTGGGGCTTCCGAGGAGAAAATATGTCGGAAACAAATGATGATTGCAGTGCAATATCGGCTTCACCAAGCAGCCCGGGCTGCTGGTGGAGTAAAGGCATGTGCCCGGGAGGCATGCTGCTAGTTGTTCTTGTAGTGCCAGTAGTAATGGTGTGGTGGGGATGCATCTATAGTTTTTTGGGGGTTTCCTCACCTGAGTCGTAGCTCTACACCTCACCCAACGAAACTGAAACTGTTTTTTTTTTGTGAAGGAAATTTGAAGAAAATTTCTACGCGATGAGCAATCCCATGCCCTCTTCAACAGTTATATCGATGAATACTGCAGTAATAAAAAGAAGGGCAGAATGTTTTGCAACGGTGTTGGGTGATTTAAGTTGAGGTGAACATCCTCGTGGCCAACAAGTGTTACGCCTATCGTAGCACACTGCAGACGTGGAAGGTGGGGAAATGGTGTATGCGACACTCTTGCAGCACTGTTGTTGTTGATGTTGACGTTGACGTTGACGTTGCTGTTGCTGTTGCTGTTGCTTTTGCTGTTGATGTTGCTGTTGTTGCTGTTGTTGTTGATGATGATGTTTTGTTGTTGTTTCTTGTGCTGCTGCGCGCTCTTCATGTTTTTTAGATGAGCGGGGAAGACCTACGGTTGTCGTTTTTGAGGTCGCTATACCGGGCTGCACCAGAAGGAACCGACCAACCAAAGAACGAAATATAATAAAACCAAAGCGAACAGAACACAACGAGACGAGACAAGACAAGACAAGACAAGACAAGACAAGACAAGACAAGACGAGACAAGACAAGACAACCAATCAACGACAAACTCAACCAAACCCAACCGAACCAAACAAGTCAACCAGCCAATCCGCTGTCTTGGCCGTTGCCGTCGCGTTTCAGGTACCTGGAGAAGAAGTGGAACGAGGAGAAACGGGAGGATAAGGGGGACGCGGCTTTTGACTGGAGTGACCTCCCTCTCGTGCGTCCCAGAGCGCCGTCGCAGATTAACGGTTGTGATTGCGGTGTCTACGTGCTCCGCTACGCAAAGGTGCGGATGAAGACGCAATTTCTAACTGAAATAATGTGGGACGGTGGCCCCTTCGCAGGTTTCTCTTTCTCAGATGGAGGTGTGGAGACACACCGTGGTGGGTTATGTGCGCAACCGCACGCTCGAGGGTCAACGATGAGGAAACACCTCAGAGTCTGCCTCGAGGAGCCAGGATGATCTTGAAAGATTTTTGTGATAATGAGGCGGTACAATCTAGGGAATAGGGACTGGTATCCACAATAACAAAAAAATTGGAAAAATCAATGAACGAAGTAAATAATGAAATGAATGTCATCTTATTTTAGGTTTTGATTTATGCAACTTACTACTAAACGGGCGATCGATGCAGTACGCAGCTTCCAAAGATGACTATCGACCCTTAATTCGTCGAACTCACAGGTGATGTCGTTAAAATATGTTTATAAAATAAGGAATGGAATAGTGAATGAAAAAGTAATATTTAAAAATGGAATTAAGGCAGAAACTGCGACTGCGGCGTCTATGTGTTCTGCTACGTGAAGGTGGGGATCGAAATGGAGGTTACAAATTTGGCAATAAAACGAATATTGGAAAATAAACGATTTGTTACAAACAAAAGAAAGGATGGATGGATGAATGAAGTAGCAAAAAAACGAAGTAAAAGAAGGAAATAAAGAAGGAAGGAACTGGGAAATTTGTCCCGGGGGAAAGAATGATGTTGTCTCGCGTGTTCTGAGGTTTCGTGCCCCCCCCTCTCCGTCCGCTGCCGTGTTTGTTTATTTTGTGCGTTTCGGGCTCTGCCTATGGTTCGTTCGTTCTCCAGGAGATCTGCCAGCAGTGGCCGGCGGTCACGTCGTCTCAGGTAGAGGACAGGCTAAAGACTTGCTTCAAGCCGCAGCTGTTCAGCCCTTCGGACATCAGCGACGAGCGGCTGAAGCTGAGGGACCTGCTAGGGGAATGCAAGTAAGCCCCCCCTCAATGGTTCTCAGCCCCCAAGGACTACGGCTATGCATGATATAAGTTCGCCTACACCGCCGCGCCTCCACTTGCTGGCGTCCCCGGTCGTTGTGTATAATCGCTGAAAACTGAACAAATGTGGCTTCTTTTTTTTTTCGTTTCCCCCTTGCTCCCCGCCTTTGAAGTCTTGTCCACCACCATCGCATCTTATCATGTTCACCACCATCGCGGCCTATCGTCTTCACTGCAGCCGTTATAGTAGCTTCTCCTTTCTCTATGAGCTTACCTTTGCCCCCCGCCCCCCTCCATGCTCGGTGAAGACCCGACGTGCTTCTACCCGGCAATCTAGGGATGCGAGGGTCTTATCGTCCGACAGACTACGGCCATGCATGGCATTGGTTACCCCCCCCCCCCCCCCCCCCCCCCCCCCGCCTCCTTTCCTTTTCCCTCCCATGACTACCGTCTCCTTGGGGTTCACTTTCGGCGTTTTGTCTTTTCCCCCCCCAAGGGTTCGGTATGACGCGGAAAAGCAGCAAGAAAAGCCGAAAAAAAGCAAGGGGAAGGCTAAGGTTATCGACAAGGGAGAGGCAGCAACAGCAAATGCTACAGCAGCAGCAGCGGCGTCAACAGCAGCAGCAACGGCACCAGCAACAACGGCACCAGCAGCAACATCAGCAGCAGCAGGAGCGAGAGCAGCAGAAACACCGCCAGAGTCACCATCAGGAACAGCAGCAGCACCAACAGCAGCAGCAGAACCAAAAACACCGAGAGCACTATCAGCAGCAGAAGAAGCAGCATTAGCATTAGCAGCAGCAATAGCAGCAGCGGCGTCCAAGCCAAATCCAGCAGCTTCTCCAGCCGCCATTCCCCGCCCCAAAACACGCGCCAACCCGGACTCCACCGCCTCTACCCAGCACCCCGAAAGCGGCGAAAGTGATAGCAATGGCGCCGACGGTAGCGACACTTGGGATGCCGCTGCGACTGACACAAACCGTGACCGTCTGGTAGCGGCTAGCGATACGCCACCGCTCACGCCATCGCTAGTACCGCCATCGGTACTGCCGCCATCAATACCGCTGTCGGACATACCCGCGCGGATGGGAGCAGAGTTTTCGGACGAGGAAACGGTATCGGATAGAGAGGGGGAGGAGGAAGACGAGCGGGAGGAGGAGAGGGGAGGGGAGGAGGAGAGGGAGGAGGCGGGGGGGGAGGAGGAGGAGACGGGGCAGGGGGAAGGGGGGGTAGGGGAAGTGGAGGGACAGGAGGAAGAGGGAGGGGCGGCGAATAACTTAGTACTTGAAGCTTACGACGGCGCGCTCTGGCGAGGGTGCGAGTTTAAGGGGGACGAGAAGAGGGTACACGGTGGTGCGGGGCGAGGAGGGGGAAGGGGAGGAGGAGGAGGGGGAGGAAGAGGAAGAGAAGGAGGAGGTAGAAGGGGGGAGGGAGGAATAGTAGAAGAAGAAACAGAGGGGAGGAAGGAGGAGAATGGCGCAGCGGGAACTGGTACTGGCGTTCGTAGCATCACCACCACCACCACTGGCGGGGACAGCAGCGGAGACAGCGGCAGTGGGAGCCTCGACGTCGAGCCTCGCGCTTGCTTGCCCAAGGCCGACCCTCCACAAAAGACGATGGACGTGGAGGCGCGAGATGACTTGGACGGTGACCGGCGCGCGAGGGTGAGGAAGCGGAAAGCGGGGGCAGCGGCGGTCGCGACAGTGACAGCAGCGGCGGCGGTAGTGGCGAATGAGGTGGATTTGTCGGACGAGGTTGGTGTGTCCGTGGGGGGGAGGCAGCTCCGTGGGGCGCGTCCAGGAGCGGGAGCGGGGATCGGTGTGGATGGCGTGGGTGACGCGAAGGGTGACGCTAAACCGTCGCCGTCGAAGCGAAGAAAAGGCAACCTGAGGCTGCCGACGGCCCCGAGGGTTGGAGTACCTACCGGCCCGGTCACGGCGGCCTCGCTGTCGACGGAAAGTTCTAGACTGGAGGAGGCGGCGGCGGGGGAGGGAGCGGTGGTTGTGGGAGGGCAGGAGGCAGAAGCGACGGTAGCGGCGCTGTTTGCCAGCGCTCGAGCGCAAATTAAGGACATCATACAGCCGAAGGGCGAAGCGAAGACCCTCGAGGATAACGCTCGGGCTGTCAAGGAAGCCGGGAAAATGTCGTCTCTTCCCGCGTCCCCCACCGCTGCCGCCTTGCCTGGGAGCAGCGCTAGCCCTACACCCGCCGACCGTGAGGGGCCGGAGAAATGGAAACGTAGGTTCAGAGGGAGGGGGGAGGGCGAGGAGATGGAAGGCGCCGCCGCCGCGACAGGCCAAGAAGGGAAGGCATTGGTGGCTTCAGCTACAGCAGCACTTGCAGCAGCAGCAACAACTAAAGCGAAACAGCCTAAAACAGCAGCAGCAGCAGCAGCAGCAGCAGCAGCTACAAAGACGACAGCAACAGCAGTAGCACCAGCTGCACCACCACCAGCGGCGACAGCATCAGCGACAGCGACAGCAGCAGCAGCAGCAGCAGCAGCGGCAGTTTCGGCCCTGCCCACGGAGGAAAGCGTTGTAGCCACGCGAGGTGATAGCGTCGGCAGCGGTGATGATAGCGATAGCGGCAGAGGCTTCGTCCAAGAAATTTTAATCCCTAGGCCGGGGAGACTCCGCAGCGTTTGCGGCGGCGGTGCTACCGGTAGCATCAGGGTCGGGGACCGGGGCGGAGGGCGAGGAGAACGGCGCGAGACGAGGTCCTCAACGCGGCTATCCGAGGACGAGAATGAGATTGAAAGCTCGGTGGCGGGACGCATGTCGCGGACAAGGCAAAGGCGGGGAGAGGGCGGCGACGGGAGGGTGGAGGGGGGGCGCGGGGAGATGGAAGCCCCCATTTCGTTGTCTCCTGTTGCGGCGAAAACTAGGTCGCGCCCGCGGGAAGAAGGTTGGGCCACCCCCTCCCCTGCGAACAAGAAATTTAGGGGAGAGCTCTCGATTGAAGTTGTGCAGGTGACAAAGCCGAGTCAGGAAGAGGGTACCGCCGCTGCTTGCGTTAGCGGTGGCGCTGGTGTCGGCGATAGTGTTGTTGGTGATGCCGGCGGTGATGGGGTTGGTGGCGATAATCCGGCGTTTCGTTCGCCCGCCAAGCGGGGGAGAGGGGGAGGGGATGGAGAAGGTATGTTGATGGCCGGCCGCACGCGAGAAAAGCGCCTGGGAGGACCGCCGCAGCGGTATGAGAAAATTGGGAAAGGCGGAAGGGCGGGAGCGAGGAGAGGTGGCCGGGACAATGGGAACGTGGAGGCGGGGGCGGCCGGAGGGGGAGCGGGGGTCGGGGCGGGGGCGGCAAGGCAAGGCAGGCGTAACCCGAGTGAAGTCATCGCTTTGGATGACGAGGAGGAAAAATAGTGAGGGTGGGGACGGTGGCGGCGGTGACGGTGACGTCCAAACGCTGGCTAGTTGACAGCCGGAAGCTACTTGGTGTTGCGGTCTGGTCGCCGCTGTGGTGGGGGGTAGGGTGGTGGTGGGTTACGATCGCGGCAACCGAGCATTTTTGGTGCCGCAGCCGCGGGTAGTTTTCGCAGTGTGTGTCTTTGTGTGTCTATGCACCGTCTGATCGAACACGGTATGCCGCGGTGCGGTCCTGTTCCGGAGGGGGTGCGTGCGGGCATATTTCATAACATAGGTTTTATGGCCGCGAGCAAAGGAGGAGAGCATGTAAAAATGAACCAAACCTGGTGATGGTGCGATTATGCGTTTCGTTTATCTCCTCTCCCCGCCCCTGATCGTTGTTGTTTGAAAACTTTTGTGTTCGGGATTTTGTTGGGACTATCAGTTGGAGCTATGCATCCGGGGCGGTTACCGATTTTTGTTGGCATGTCAGATGAGATTGTGCATCCGGGTGACGGCCCTTGTTGGTGGGATGGTACCAATTATGTAGATGTAGGCGGTGGTGACCAATATTTATTTTATTTTGTTTTGGTTCTTGCGGGGTCTGTTTTTTTGCCTGCTCATCTTTTTTTGTTTTTATGTTTTGGTTTCGTTTTTTTTCAAGTGTAGTAGTGAACTTATGAAAAAACAAAGTATTGAGTCATCTTTTGTTGGCAGGCTGTCGGTTGGTTGCTGTTATAGGCGCATAGCAACGGCAAGGGCCAGTGTTTAGTAGTGCTTTTGTCTCCTCTTTACGCTTTTTTCTCGAGCATCTTCTTTTAGCCCGCGCTATTTCCAATCAGTTTGTCCCCTCAAAATTCTTTGCAGTTCTAAAGGGGTATAACCTTGATGTTCTGTCGGGCATGATATATCTATATCTACGTACGTATAGTGATTGATTGTGTTTGTAGGCTTTGAATATTGTGACATTGTCCGTACCTAGTAGATAGCAAAATTCGGTAAAATCGACGAGCGGTGGGAATGCTAAAGCCCCCCTGCGCGGTATGAAGCAGGGCGTTCATCGGTGAGCACGTCGCCGGGGCGCAATCACACTGTAGCGAGATGAGCTGGAGGAAAAAAATAGCGATTATGAGTTATATCATACGATGGGCCCCCTTGGTTGTATTCGCATGTACCGCGGTTGTGTTCGCATGTACGGACGGACGGCGGGTGATAGTCATGGACGATGGTCCACTTCTTGTTAACGTTTTTGAGACTTGTGAGGGGAACAGCAGTGTGACGACCAAAAATTGTGATTTCAGCATCAGCCGTTCGGCCTTCTCGACCCCCCCGCCCCCACCCTGAACCACTTTCACAGGCCCTTTTGGGACTTGAGGGGGAAACACTAGGAAAGCCCAAAACGGTGCTCATAGCGTCGGCCACTCTGCCTCCTTCTCGCCCCTCCCCCCCCCCCCCCCCCCCCCCCCCGCTCCGCCTCCATCTCTCCGTCCCCTCACGGTTTGCGGGTGTAGGGCTATCATAGCGCTGCTCCTGTGCAGGGCGGAAGTGGTCGGAGGACCCGAAGAGGGAGGAATATTCTATGGACAACATTTTGCCTCTCCATAATAGCTACGAGAATGGCACGTTGCGTTCATTGCCCACAATACATTGGTCCCGAGAACATCTTTCGATAGACAGCGTTCCCAGTCTGTTGTGTGGGTGGTGAACCTTTTCGTGGCCACAGTTGTGGCGCTTGTTTCGGCGTTTTTGACAGCCTGAAGGTTGTTCTTGAGGGAAAAATTTATCGACTCTTTCGAGGCTTGACCGGGACACGGCGACGACCAGAAAAAAATGGCGTTTGCGCACAGTTTCGGCCAGTCCTTGGCTGGGGAATGGTATGTTTGGTATATCCGAAAAAATACGATGCAAATAGTAAGAGGAGTCGGGACGACGTACGCGCGGGCGGCATGGCGTACCGCGTACTCCTGCGCGCCCACACTACTACTCGTCGAAAGTTTGATAAACCAAACATATTTTGTTTTGGTCGATATACCTACCAGGTAAGCGCGCCAAAGAGTAAGGCATACACATGGGTATACCTACCAGGTAAGCGCGCCAAAGAGTAAGGCATACACATAGGTTGGGGGCGGGGGGCGAAATACGCGACCTGCGGGCGGAATACGCAACCCGTGACCATGGCTTGCTTGTTTCGATCGTTGAGTGTACAAGCTCCTGCGAGTTTAACTGGAAAGCAAAACAATCACGATTAGAAGCGAACACAGGAAGAAATGCCTGCGTCTCAAAAGGGTTAGAAGGGACACTTTTTCGAGATGAGGGGTATTGTTGCGATAATTGCCTTGAGGGCGACCTCCCTCCAGAAATATTTCACCCTGGTTGGCGCTTGTTTCTCCGGCTTAAAACCCTTTTTTTGCTGCTGCTGCGCAAGTTATCTCACACTAAACGTTTTGTCCCCGAACATCCGTTCTAAAAGGGTTAGATTCTAATGCAAGTGATCCATTCATATGGGGTGTGCTCGGCGAGCGTTGCCGAGCTACCACTCGTCAGAGTTTTTCGGTTAATATTGCTACCTGGCGCTACAGCTAGCTAACCACTGCGGTTTGCGTTGTCTGTATTGCTGAACACGCCAGGTGCTGTGCCGGAATATTCCTTGCCAGACAAGGCAGGCGTACAAGTATAGCACCAAATATTCAAACTTGACATTTTCGTGAATTGAAATCGAGCAGTCTTCGGTCACGCCTTGACTAATTTGAGTAACGATCACGCCTTGACTACTAATTAATTGAGTAACGATCATGCCTTGACTAATTGAGTAACGAGCACGCTTAACTACTTGAGTAACGAGCACGCTTAACTACCCGAGCAACGAGCACGCTTGTTACATGGAGTACAGCAATGGTCCCTCTATAGTAGTGCCGGTAAGTGCACTGTAGAGGGAAATGCCCGCACTGCAACAGCAACCGGCACTACTCCGCAGACTGCCACTACAGGTTATTCCCATCTATCTGTGCCAAGCGGCTTCACAGGCACTATAGCGGGCAACCGGCACTACTCAGCCGGCCCTACTCAACGACCAACCACGAAGCAACAACACCGAGAAACACGACGCCAACAGGAAAAATATTACCACCAAAACCAGGAAGCAACAACACCAAGAAACACAACACCAATGACAAATCAGCACGCGAGACGAGACTATGATGCGAAAACTATCTTGAAAGAATAGCAAAACCACTACCCGCGCGAGCCAACGGCAAACGCGACCAGCGACGGTGCTATGGACTGTAGTGCATAGCTCGGCTCCACGGTGGTATATACACAATAGACAAACGTTACTACCAATAAAAACCTACCACAAAAAAACAAAAATAAAGACCTGCCCCCGTTTCAGGAAATTAGTCCACTTTGATTAGTCAACTTGAACGAATGACTGTACCTCGTGCAGAACATGGCTTCAAAGATTACTCCCCTCGCGCGAATTACTCTGGACGCCGCCCAAAGCACGACTTCAAAGATTAGTCTACCCTCGCGTGAATGACTCTATACCTCACTCAAAGCATGGCTTCAAAGGTGAGTCCCCTCGCGCGAATGACTCTGTACCTCGCCCAAAAAGGATGACTTCAAAGGTTAGCCCACTCGCGCGAATGACTACAACTCGCTCTCAAAAGCATGACTCCAAATACACTTTTGCTTGCGCGTATAGCGTAGCGAGAAATGCCACGGCGGTGGTCATTGCGAAACCAAAAAAGTGCAAAAGCTTAACGCTGCCAACTTACGAGGGTAGCCACTGACACAAAAAAAGAGACCCTGAAAGGACACCTGCTATAAGGCTTAGTTTGGGTAAGCTATTGTGGTCAACATTTTGCAAGTTGGTTAAACGGACCAATGCCCCCACTAATTCCTAAACAAATGGCGCCGTCGGCAGGACCGTGTTTTTTTTGGGGGTGTCGTGGGTTCGAATCCCACCATCCACAATAACAAACTTGTTCAGACTTTCCCCATGACACCCTCCCCCCCTCTACGGTAGCCTTGAGCCATCATAAAACTACGGGTATACTACGGGTACCCGGCGAGGGCAACAACTGCTGCACCACGGTTCGACCTCCTTACTGTCTCGTGTAACACATTTAACAAGAAAGAAAAAAAAACAGCCTCTCTCTTTCATGATGCGCGCGGCAGCGCCGCAAGCAGTACCGACGCGTGCTACGATAGCGTCGAGGTATACCTTTCTTTTTTGGCTATTTTGTTTTCCGAATGACGGGGCGGACCGATATACCCACAATCGTCGGAAACAAGATGTTATTCTTTTTGGGGGTGATTATCGTTCGTTGTACACCTAGGCCATGGGACTTTGAATCCGGTAGCATTTTTAATTTTCTCCAAACAAAAATCAGTTTTTGGGGTTGAGAAGGGCATGTCTTGACCTCCGAAAGTGACGAACCTCAGAAAAAAAACTGGTGCGCCTCCTTCGTAGCACGCGTGCGTCTCTACCGGCGTGTACTGCTGCGGACGAACCGAGAACGCACACGAACAAACGAACCAACGCAAGCCACCGCCCGGTGGTGTACATGCACGCTGCCCAATGAACTCCCCGGTCAAGGGATACACCGACCGGGAAAAAAAAACAACGTTTACTTCTAATAACCTGAAACAGGCTGGCGAACTCTCCGACCTCCCCTTAAATTTAGCCTGTTTTGACGTGGAAAACTAAACGCCATTGACTACCACCAAATTTGACAGATACCGATGTTACGAAAATATACACAAAATAGTTGTCGGCCGTTGCGAGGCGCGGAAAACAGGTGGCAGGGCCCGCGACTGACTCTATTGCATGGTTGATACAACCGATGCCACACTCAAGTCGATCCACCACCGATTCGGTTCGGCACTAACAGCCGTCGGGAACAAGGCTGCCCTAAAAAGAAATATTTTCCGGGAGCACTGATATTTTTAGCCCGTGTGTGGACTGTTGTAGGCCCCCTACACGCGCTGAAATAACACATGCAAATCATCATGCACACTCGTAGCCACGAGCGGCCGTATCGCCGCAAAAAAAAGGGCCGCAAAATCGAAAGACCTTTAGACCTCACCCTTACCACTTCTCTCAACGAACGTCGCCGGCGGTCCCGATACGATTTGCCTTCGGGCCGGCCGCATGAAGTGCTGTGTGTGCCCCGTTTGGTACATGTCCAATCCCCCCAAAAACATTCCTCGCGTCCACGGAGTTCAAAGCTGTACCCAGCCTCCACATGAATTTTATACCTCAAAGTTGCTCATATCTGGGCCCGGACTGGTACGGCAGTTTCTATCGACGAGTCGATCAAAATATCAATCACCCAATCACTCAATCACTCAATAAATCCATCCATTAATCAGTCAGTCAATCAACCAATCAACCCGTCAATCAATCTCTATCAAATAACTATCCATCCATCAAACAATCAATCAATGAAACAATCAATCAACTATGTATCAAACAAGCAATCAATCAATCGATCAATCAACCAAGCAATCAATCAATCAATCAACCAACCAAGCAGTCAACCAATCAATCAATCGATCAATCGATCAATCAATCAATCAATCAATCAATCGATCGATCAATCGATCGATCAATCAGTCAATCAAATAGTCCAAGGATCGGCTGCTAAAACCAATCAATTAATCGGTTACTCTATCGATCGACCGGTCCATCCATCTATCGACCTTGACGAATACTCGCAAAGCCGATAGTTCTCTGACCGACCACCTTCCCGAACTGGAGACTGATTGTTCAACTGATTCACCCCCCTATCGCGCAGAAGTCGTCCATCCGTCGAACAGAGAAGCGTGCCAGCTTCCCATCAATCAATCGCATCCAGACAAATTGACCGTAACTTCTTTAGAACGACGCCCACGTCTTGGGGCGCAAACCATTTGAAAACAGTGGGGGGCTCTCAATAGTGCCGGTTTGAGCCAGCCCAATAATCCGGCACTATTCAGGGCACCCGCTTTATTGAGAATAGGGCTACTGTACTCGTAGAGAGTTCCAGTAGTGCCAAGCGATTCCGCCGGCACTATAATGGAGCAGTGGCACCACATTCAACCGGCAACATTGGGAGCCTCCCGCTGTATGGAGTACGAGGGTTAACGCGGACCGGTTGAACCCGTTCGTTGGCTCGCCGATGCAGCCGTTCAAGGCGATCAAGTCTACGGTATGGTAGTATCAATCCCCCTTTCTCGCACACTACCGGACCTGAGTCACTCCCACGAGAGAGACTCTGTGCCGCACTCACGAAAATACTTGAGGGGGGCTTCTTTGGGGAGGGCGCAGCGTCGCCAACCCATCCCATCGGGGATTCAAATCGAAAAGTTACAACAACAGCACGAAAATATTCGACCGCAACAAGGAACAAGGAGGTCACTCGCGCGAGCGACCCCCAAGCCACGGCAAAAAAAGGTCCCTAAAAGGGGGACCCGCCCCCTATCGTAGCTTTGGTCAGTCGAACATTCCGACCACCCGTCACACGACAGTTCCCGCCAACCCGAGCTAGGATATGCCACTATTGTATCCCTATTTTCAATACCGGGTTTGGATCCCTAGCGCGAACGGTCCCGCCCCGCACCTCTATAAGGCGAGCGTAGCAACAAAATTCACGACGATGGTACATATTTCGCGAAACGAGAACAGCAAAACATAAAAAATATATATATACTATTAATACTGGCAAAAGGAAAACAGGTTAAAAACACTCGCGCGAGAGGACCATAGAGCCGCTGAAAACAGAGGCCCCAAAAATTGCTATTAATAGTACATACGAAGGGACGTCGTAGCAATCAAGACCCACGATGTACACAAAAACCTATATATTCCCTCCGTTTTCCTAACCATATGCAGCAACACTGCACTCCGACCGAGCTGACGAAGTCAAGCAATGCTTCCCTGACAGTCTGTTAACCCTAAGCTCTCCTCGCACATATAAGGTAAACCCAACCGTGACTCCCCTCACACAGGTCAACCTCTGTTCCTGGGCTGCGCACTGGTACAGTATAGTCTAGTGAGTCATATAGCGCTGTGTAAGGTGGATACGTTGCCTAATGGATAGCGCTATATAACTAAAATGCGTGTGTCGTGGGTTCGAATCCCACCGACTTCATATTTTCTATTTTCGAGCGTGCGCGCTGGAGACATTACAAGTATCAATAGCTGACCAAGGCTACGGTTGGGGGGATGCTAATACGCCCCCCTTATTTCATTTGAGCCAGTCGCACGAGTGACTCGGTACCTGACTGACGAAATGACTTTACACTAGATGCTTGGCGCAGCGTGGCTAACTATTGCCTTGCGGATTCACGTAACGAAATAAAAAAAAACTAAAAAAAGCTCAAAACTGCAAACGAACAGGGGGTCACTCGCGCGAGTGACTCCGGGCCACTGCCAAAAAAAGCCCCCCCCCAAAAAAAAAACTAGCGTAGCATTGGTCAGATATAATAGTGTATTCCTAGACACTAGTCACGTGGCGAGGGGTGAGATTCCTCCGAGATCCCTGTTAAGAAAAAGTCGCTGAGAATCCGCTTAAGGACTCGAGACAAATATTTTGTTAGTTACGTGGCGCTATCCGCTAAACCACTCATTCATGTGGATAGCGCTATGAAACCAACATATACACTGCCAGTAGATTACTAGTTGAGCCTGCCAGGTTGCCAGTAGATCTGGTATTACGGGTACGTCCAAGAGACACGCCAAATTTTATGACGAAAACCCATACAAATGAGATCGCGGAGGAGAGAGGAGAGCTCGCCGTGCTCGAACCCGGCATACTGGTGAATTCCAGTACGCTGATTGCTGACACAATCAGTGCAATATCTACTGGTTGAGGCTGCCAGTGCGTAGTTCTAACGTTCCCCCACCTATAGGTCAAATAAACCATAGCTTTCCCCCCAACAAGATCAACCAACCATGGTCCCGTCACACAGGTCAAACCAACCATATGAGCTCTCCCCTCAGACGCTGAAAGCCCTTATCTTCTGCTCCACATCGGCGCGGCACACGGGGTTCTTCTCGAGCGGCCTCCTTCCAAAAATGCCAACCAACCATAGCTCCTCCCACACGGAGCGGTCAAAACTATTCACAGAAGCTCTCCCCCTAGACACTGGTGGCCTTGGTGGTTTTTACCTTCTGCTCCACGTCGATGTGCCACACGGGGCACTGCTCGAACAGTCCCCTTCCAAGAAGAGCACTCAACCATAGCCCCTCGCACACAGAGAGGTCAAAACAGTCATGGAAGTCCCCCCCGCTTCAGACGCTGTCAGAGACCGATGGTCTTTATCTTGAGCTTCACATCGACGCGGCACACGGGGCACTTCTCGAACCGGGCAGCACATTCCAGGCAGCAGCAATGGTGGCCGCAGGGGACGAGCGTGCAGTCCACCGTTCTCTCGAAGCAGACCTGTGATGGAGGCAAAAAGTCGACGAAGAAAAAAACAGGGAAGTCCAGTCCCACGAGTAGCGTAAGAAAGACAAATAAGGACTCCGCTTGTTGACTATGGTAGACGAGTCATCCCGCGATAGGAGTTGCGGTTGTTGGATTAACTAGTAAGGTACCCGTTGTTCGATTGGGCTCCTCAAGCGAGGAACTAGCGGTTAGGACGATGATTTTACGGGTTTATTGTTTTTAGGAACCAGCGCACAGAAATGTTTCGGTCGGGCTGCTCGAACGAGAGTCTTCCGAGTCATGGTTCGGGTGAGATGTTGCTCAAGCTGCTCCTCATGATAAAAAGCTAAGAAAATTCTTGGAAACTTCTGCGCTGCACGACTATCAGTAGCGTGGAACGACTCAGACGTCGGGGTGGCTGATGCAATATTGATTTCATTGAAATGAGCCGTTTGTGAGAGAAGCGGTGTAGCAGTGTAAAAAGCCCAAGCCAAGAGAAAGAAAATTGTTGCTCTCGCTCCTCTCCTCTTTGCTTTACTCGCGCACATTTGTCCAGTCTGGTTTATCTCCTAGAATATCAAAACAGCACTACCAGGGAAAGAAAACGGAAAAAGGCCGCTGCGGGAGCGAAATCTGCCTGGACAAGGTCGCCTAGCGATTTATACACAGACACTACAACAGAAGACGGGGAGCTTACGGGGTAATCTCCGCAAGACCCCCCGAGGAACTCCATATAGGCACACGGGTTTTCAAATGTTTTCCAATTGTTTTTGATAGCCAAGACGGGGAGGGGTAGGGGGTGCGGTGGGCGTGAACGGGGAGGGGGGTGGAGGGGAGGGCGTACTCATTTAGGGCTTGTTTTATTCATTTGACCATTGACCACGCATCCCTTTCGAGACGGAACAGGGGGGGGCGGGGGAGTGGGGGGTGTACTCGGTTTGTGCATGGTCGCAGTCGTATGAGCATAGGCCCTAGCATCCCTACTATGCCGAGACGGACCACGTCGGGTTTTCACCAACCAGGCAGACATTGGTTGCACCCAGGGGGGGGGGGGGGGGGGCGCTTAATCTCTCGGTGGCTACATGTGTGAAAATAAACGCCAACCGCAAGGCTCGAAAACTCCCGAGCCAGAGTTTTTTTCTTGTAGTTTCGTGAAAAAACAACATACCGACAGCTGCCGATGGGACTGAAGTCAACTAACTGAAGGTCCTATATTACCACCGATCACCCGCAATAAAAGCACCACCAGATCTCCCGTGGGGACACAAAAACCAACGCCAAACAAATGATGCACGAACACGGCACACAACGGCAATTGGTCAAAACCAGAATTTCCGTTTAGGTTGCCATAAGCGCAAAAGGCGCCCGTGCTGAGACTCGCACCAAGTCAACGGCGACGATTGCAGAGAGGGGGGGGGTGGCTACCGCTTACAAAATTTGGGACGACCGTACACGCACCCAATTCCCACCCCCGCCAAAATACGCTACGAACAGACAAGCCGCCCACACACCAACAGCTTTCCTTTCTCTAACTCCCACCACAGTGTGTCGCACAGTCTCGGGGGATGGGTTGGCAACGGGAACAACCACTCACGAAAGAAAAACGACCTGACCTATATCGTCGGATTCTACTGCAGCAAAACAAGCGCTCCTCCGGTAGCTATAGCTAGTACTCGTAACTATATATAGGTGTAGAGTTTCAGGTACTTAGTTGGACAAATCAAACTCACGATGCAGACTTTTTGGTCATCGTTCTCGGCAGTTACATCCTCCGCGCCGCTCAGATAGCCAATCGCAGTCATAGGCGGGGCACTTGGCGACGGGCCCACGCCCCCAGCCCCACCCCCGCCGCTGCCGCGGCCACCATCGGACTGCAACGTGCGATGTATGGTGGAACACCTGTTGGGCTGCAACGTGCAATATAAGGCGGAACATCGGTTGGTATTTTGCGTCAATAAAGTAATTGGCGCGCTGGTATAGGTTTGAGCGTGAACATAAAAAAAAAACAGCAGCAGTTCTTCATGTCTGGAATGTCGTAAATATATCGCATTACCTCGGTTCGCGCCTCATCGCTCCCCTCGAGAATGAACCCATTCAGAGCGCACCACAGCGCTCCCAGGTTTTCGATTTCGGTCACTTTACACCCCTGTGCGGCAAGAGCATGTCGGAGGGAGAATCGGAAGGGGTCAGAGCGTGAGAAAAACGCCTGCTGCGGGTCGTCGGCGGGGAAGCGCAACGCACCTGGTATCCTTTAGTATTAGAAGATTAGGGTGCTGTCACGGACACGGGCCACCCTGTTGCAGATCTCTCTACTAAGCATATTCCGCGCTAGTCACTCGCTTGTAGCAGACAAGCTCTTGTATTAGTCCCGCACAGGCCACGGATACAACTAGACGCTCAACGCGTTGCTAGTCCGAGGAGAAAACGCATGATCTTCTTTTTCCTGTACGCACATGCCTTCAAAGGCATGTGAAACTCTTTTATATCGCTTGCGTGTCCTAGACCTTACGCCTGATTAGGCTCCCACGGCAATACCACAGCAGTAGTCCATCAATGGTCTGTGGCATTTTCTTTCCGCTGGGAACGGTTGTGAGTGATGCAGGCAAAAGCCCGTGCTGCACAGTGTCGGTGGCAAAATAGATACTAAAAAAACAAAAAGGTCTGCAAAAGGACTGTTGACCGTTGTTAGTTAGAGCCGCAAAATTCTATTCCGCACCAATCCCAACCAGTGTTCCATCAAACCCGTGGATGCTATTCTCTATTCTCAAGGGATTAGCTCTCTTTCCACAGTAAACATGATCACACATTGGTTTTAAGTCACTCGTCCCCCTACAAGCAGGAGTGCAGTATTTTAAAAGGGCCAGAGTTTGATAGTGGCCTTGCGGGGCAGCTTCCTCCAATGCGAGCTGCCGCCGCTTCCGCGACTTCCGGCGCCTTGCTCTGCTTCGTCCCGCTATCTCTCCTACGGTCGACGAAAACCATCAACGCGGGTTGAGCAGCATAATGGCGGGAAATCTCTCGGGCTCGAGCGGCGTGAAACCGCTGTTGTTACTATTTTCACTCATCGCTTCCAGGAAACGGGAGTGGATGTCATTTGGACATCTACACCTTGTGCAGGTCGCTGTACCGGTAATAGGTTGCGGGCCTCGCGCGACCCAACTCATGCGCGCGCAAAAACGCTGGTTGTCCTTTGTCCAGCAGAGACAGCAGCACGACAGCTTGTCCTAGTGGTCGTAGCGGCTGACCGCGGAGGGCAACGCTTGACTCCCCCCCCGACCCCGCAGAAAGCAATTCCCCCGCGCGCGTGCTTATCTCTTTACAAGACGTCTGAGCGTGTATTTGTCGCGGAATGGAATGGAGATGGGTTCATGTGGCAACAACAACAACGACGACGACAACGATGACGACAACGACGAAAACAACGACGACAACAACGACGACCACAACAACAACAATAACAACAACAACAACAACAACAACAACAACAACAACAACAACAACAACAACAACAACAACAACAACAAAAACGACGACGACGACGACGAGTCCTTAGCCAACGCCCAATTACAGCAGCAGCAGCAACGCACACACCTACACAGAAAAGCGTGGAAACCCACCAGCAAACCAGCAAGAACCAAGTGACAAATGAAACGCATCTCCTACCTCGGTAAACTTCAGGTAGCGCATTATGTGGATTTGGCCGGATGCTGCCGCGGCGGCCATGACAGTCATTTTTCTGCTGTCGCGTAGGCCGACCTGGACGGTCCGTGATAGGCACACAACAATGGGCGGGGGGATGGAGGGCGGGGGGGGCGGGGGGAAGGGGGCGCCCTTATTTGTTGCCTTCCATCGTCGGTTGACCATTGAACACCCATCCCTTTTGAGACAGAGCACCGGGTGGAGGGGGGGGTAGGGGAGGGGGGAGGGAGGGTACTTAATTTGTGCGTGGCCGTAGTCGTATGAGCATAGACCCTCGCATACCTGATATGCCGGGACGGAACACGTTGGGTTTTCACCAACCAGGTAGACATTGCTTGCACCAAGCTCGAAGCGCCGTGAGGTGTTCGGCGAGTCGCGTGAAGGGTTAACTGTATCCTTCCAAGAACCGCTCGTAAGTCGGACTTCGGCACCTTGTGCCTACTTTCTTGCTTATGGATGACAGCGCATCCGTGAGTTACTTTGTTTTGTGGTGTGGCCACTGCAGAGACAGCAATAGGTATTACGAATGTAACTGCCTCGTGGGTGCCTTACCATATTCACACTACGTGATGCGATCATTCCCCTTGTGCGGAGTTAGGGTTCTCCACCCCGCACAATATGATCTAACTCGACAACCATCCTGGTGACCGCTTCCCCCCAAAAAACAAAACAAAACAAAAAACGGTACCCTGGTTGTCTAGCCCACGCAGTGATTGGCATGTTTTACATCGTCGTTGCCAACCAACGCCAACCCCAATATACACATAATGTTTAACAGCGTCGGTGCCAACCAAGGCCAACCATTATATGTATATTTTAAGTGGGGGCATTGGGGGGGGGGGGGGTATTGCTTATCAAGTTAACCCTGATGCCCTAAGCGACCCCGATCTAAGAAGCTAAAAGGCAGGGAGCCGAAGAAGAGATGTGAAGATAATAGATGGGGCGGGATGGGATAGACGAAAAAAAATAACAAGACAAGACGCCTCGAGCGCGTTCCACTTGATCTTGGGCCCAATCACCCCTGGACCCACGCTGGCTGACCGTGAACTAGCCGTGAAGAGACATGCCGAGTGCGCTTCATTTGGCGTTTTAACTCAACAATCCGATGCCCGCGTTAACTGGTTGTAGTCTAGCACACGGGCTGACACGTTGAGTGCACTCCACTTGGTCTTCAGACTACCAACGATTACGGTAGGTGGGATACCCACATTTTTTCAATGGGCTTTGGGCCATTCGCACGAGAGTTATTTGTGTACCTCATGGGGGGGGGGGACTTACTGCGATGTTTTCGGGCGCAGCGTAGCTTCCCATTCCATTGCGGAGTTCACATCGCAAAATTAAATCAGCAGGAAACGCGAAAGCTAAAGACCGCAAAAGAAACAGGGAGGAGGGCACGCGCGCGAGACAACCCGAGCCACTGCGGAAAAAGCCCACCGAAAAGGGCTCACCCTACCGTCCCCCGAGTCGACTCAAAGTTGTCCGCGCCCACGCTGGCTGAATGCAGCCTGGTCGCGGAGAGCCGCGCTACATGCGTGGACATCGAAAAATGAACAACCAACCCGCGTTTTCTTCGACAGGTTAATCTGATGCGAGGAGCCGTCGAACAACCTGTCCAGAATCGGACAGGATGGGTTTTCGAATCTCCCAAAACTCGGATAATTTCAAGCCCGAAAGTGCACTATCGCAGTGTAGCAAAACATCTTTTTACGCTTCGGATCGGAAATTAAGACCCTATCTCGAAATTGGATGCCATTAGAAATGCCTGGTGGTCGGTTTGCGTAAAAGGATGCGGCGGGCGAAGCGGGGGGGGATGAGGCGGGGGGGGGTAGAGGGGTCAAGGTCAATCGCGCTGGAGGGAATAATTCCGACCCTGTACCCTATATAGGGACGACTCGGGAGGGCGGAGGCAACAGGGATCGAGATTGATCGTTCGGAAACATGATCGTATCGACAAACCATCACAATAGATGGCATCTACCGATCTCATGGACCGATCATATGGGCCGTGCGTATCGATCGATCGATGGTATCGACTAATCCTACGGACTAAATATATCGACCAGTCTTGTGGACCGATCGTATCGACCGCCCCGAGGTCCCTCGTAGGTGGCGCGGGAGCGTATACAAAGGGACGGTACATACTGCGTCCACCTCACCTCCCTGTTTCCGCCGACGAAGAGAGGGCAGCGCCGGTCTTGCACCAGCCAGACCAAAAGGTTCAGATTGCCTCCCGTAGCCGCGCAGTGCACGGGTAGCTGCAAAAGCAATAGAAAGGGAGGGGGTAAAGGTAATCGTAAGGCTATGGGCAAGAGCAGAGGGTGGGGAAGAAGGGAAACAGCAAGGGTGAGGGTGACAGGAAGGGGAAGGAAAAGGGCAAGGGTCAACGGTTAGTGCGTTTCTGTTCCGCTCCACAATGCGTGCTTTGGCGTGCTAGGTGTGCTGTGTTGTGGCGTGGCGTGCTGCGGCGTGTTGTGGTATGCTGCAACGCACTGTTCCGCGCTGGGCCGTGTTATGTAGTGCAATGTTGTGTTACACCTTGCTACGCCGCGCTGCGTCATTCTGAGACGCGTGCTACGATAGAGGTATACCGTTTTTTGGCGAAAACGGTTTCTGAATGACGGGGGGGGCTCCTTAGCCCTCAATCGTCGGAAATAGAGGTACCAAGGTATACCGTTTTTGGGCGGAAATGGTTTCTGAATAATGGGGGGGCTCCTTAACCCCAAATCGTCGGGAATAGAGGTGTTAAGGTATACCTTTTATTGGCGAAAATAGTTTCTGAATGACGGGGGGGCTCCTTAACCCTCAATCGTCGGAAATCGGCCATTTTTTGTACTGATTCTCCTTGTGTATCTAGGTCATGGGGATTTTGCATCCAGTATCAAAGCAGTTTTGGATTTTTCTCCAAATCAGTTTTTGGAAGAGGTCTTAAGCTCCCAAAATTGAGGGGTAGTATTAAGAAAAAAAGTGGCGCACCTCTATCATAGCACGCGTCGCTGTTACATGCTGTGCGTACGCAGTGCCGTACCGAACCCTTAAGTCACCATCTCACCTCGCTGTGGTAGATGGTGTAGGGCGTTCGAAGGTTGACGCAGCCGGTGCTGTATGCCGCCATGGCCCCCTCCTCCGACCCCGACAGTAACGCCTTCCTGAAATTCTCGTTCGCTCCGTGGCACGTGCTGCATACCCGCACCTTCTTGCTTCTGCTTTCGTCAACGTTTCACGTTCACAATCGCGTGCACGTCGACTAAATAAAGTCAGAAACCGAACTTATAAAAAGAAAAAAACAACACGTTAAGAACTGATGATTTCGCAGCTTTGGTGTACTTTGTAAAATTATTCTAACAACGTCAGCTGTGAGGTCGACCAATTTAGGGTCGATGCTCAGCTTTGCAAGCTGCGTACAGGTACTGTACCGGTCGCCCGTTTTTAGTAAGTTTTCATGAGTCAGAACCCAATATAAGATGGCATGGCGTACTTAGTCTTAAGGAGCAACAGTTAATATTAATATTTCATGGGCCATCTGACGATGTATAGCGCTTGCTCCAATCATATCATCCACACATAAAAAAAACACCCATAATCCACATACTTCGGGGACGGGGCATACGTTCCCAACCAGACCTGAGTACCTGACGCAAGACGTGTGCTACGATAGATAGATACCTTTTTTTTGGCGAAAATGGTTTCTGAATGACGGGACCTCCTTAACTCTCAATCGTCGGAAATAGAGGTATTAAGGTATACCATTTTTTGGCGAAAATGGTTTCTGAATGACGGGGGGGGGGCCTTAACCCTCAATCGTCGGAAATAGAGGTATTAAGGTATACCAGTTTTTGGCGAAAATGGTTCCTGAATGACGGGGGGGCTCCTTAACCCTCAATCGTCGGAAATAGAGGTATCAAGGTATACCTTTTTTTGGCGAAAATGGTTTCTGAATGACGGGGGGCCCTTAACCCTCAATCGTCGGAAATAGAGGTATTAAGGTATACCATGTTTTGGCTATTTTGTTTTCTGAATGACGGGGGGGCTCCTTAACCCTCAATCGTCGGAAATAGAGGTGTTTATAATGTATACCGTTTTTTGGCGAAAATGGTTTCTGAATGACGGGGGAGCTCCTTTACCCTCAATCGTCGGAAATAGAGGTGTTTATAAGGTATACCGTTTTCTGGCGGAAATAGTTTTTGAATGACGGGGGGGCTCATTAGCCCTTAATCCTAGGAAATAGAGGTGTTTATAAGGTATACCGTTTTTTGGCGAAAATGGTTTTTGAATGACGGGGGGGCTCCTTAACCCCAAAATCGTCGGGATTGGCTCAATTTATTTTGCACGATTCTCGTTGTGTACCCAGGCCATATGGCATTTTTCATCCGGCAGCAGTTTTATTTTTCTCCAAGTCAGTTTTTGGTAGGAGGATCGTGTCTTAAGCTCCCAAATTGAGGGGTAGTATTAAGAAAAAAAGTGGTGCACCTCTATCGTAGCACGCGTCAAAAAAAAACAAGGAAAGCCCCCCCTTTAGAAAACGTTTTTTTTTTTTCGACTCCACACTCCACACCGACGCTTCACCTATCCAAAAGTTGAAAAAGGGCAAACGTTTACTACTGCTTTACCAACCAAACCCGACCACGCGAACGAGCGAAACCAACAATTTGTTCCCCCTCACGAAAAATCGACGCACTCATCATATATAGACGCATTTTTTTTTCAAACAAAACCAAAAAACACAGCAACGTAAAATAAAAGAAAGCGGGGGCGGGCCCCTCTCATTGCGACAAGGGCAACACACGACATCGTTCGGAAACACGGCGACGATGGCCGAGGACCAATCGCCCGAGAGGATATTAATTTCGCGCCCGCGCTAGCTTCTGCAATCATCTCGCCCCTTTGGCTAGACTCAGCACCGTCTTCTGCCAAGACAGCCGCGGTACTCGTACCCTGCCATAGCGGATTCTCACGTGTCTACGTGGTAGGTCTCGGGAAGCATGCTTCGAGGCCAGTGCGTCTCCGCGCAGATGGAGCACACCAGGCGGCCGCAGTTGCGGCAGTGATGTCGTCGCGAGTAAACGAAGCCGAACGTCGACCCACACACGGCACACCTGAGCGGGAAAAGAGAGATATTCTGAGCATGATCATGTAATTTGTCTCCAGCAATAGTTCACCAGGTACAGTATACTATACAACGGCGCACCTCGGTAGGAAAAAAGAGATATTCTATGATTGTCTTCGAATTTGACATATGCTTTTATTTAACGCAGCCGAACGTCGACTCGCAAAAGGCACAACGGGGAGGGAAACGGGAGATAATTTGAGCATGCCTATGTGTTTCATCTAGTTGTTTATTTTTACAAAGCCGAACGCCGACTCGCAAACGATACACCTGGGCGGAAAAAAGGAAGACCTTCTGAGCTTGTCTGTGAATTTGACCTACTTGTATGTTCAACGATGCCCAAAGTCGACTCGCACACGGCGTACCTGAGCGGGGAGATGGGGTTCTTCTGAGTCAAGGTCAACGCCAACGTCAAGTCAAGGTCGAGGTCAAGGTCAACGTCAAGGTCAACGTCAAGGTCAACGCCAAGGTCAAGATCAAAGTCAAGGTCAAGGTCAAGTGACACGTGCTACGATAGAGGTAGCACCTTTTAACTAAAAAGCTCCTGAACCCAAAATTGTCGGAATTTCGCTCTCTTGTTTTGCAAAATATATATATGTAGCGAATTCTTGTATGCCTAGGCCATGGGACAATTCGTCAGGTTGCAATTTCGTTTCCCTCAAAATTAAATTTTGGGGCTCCTTAAATCAAGCACCTTGCGGCCAAAAAGAAAAAGTGCACATCTACCCTTAGCATGTATTAAAACCTAAGGGCCGTTCCCGGCAACAACCCCCCCCCCCCCCCCCCCCCCCGAAAAACAAAACAAAACATTCCTGACAAAAATTGTCACGATTCCTGTGTCACAGTTCTCAAACCAAAAATCGGGTGTTTTTTTTTGTCACAGGATACAGCCATAAATTTTTATGGTAATTTTCAAAACTAACAAAATCACGATTCTCGAAAATGACGAGTTGTTGTGCCAAGATTCCTGACATGTACTACACCTGGCAGTCGTTAGTCACGGACCCAACGGTCAAGGTCAAGCCTACGGTCAGGGCCAAGGTCAAGGTCAGGGTCAAGGCCAACGTCAAGGTCAAGGCCAACGTCAAGGTCAAGATCAAGACCAAGGCCAAGGCCAAGGTCAACGTCAAGGCCAAGGTCAAGGTCAAGCCACGTTCAAGGTTAATTTGAGAAGGTCAAGGTCACGGGTCAAGCGTATGGAAAAGGATGAGCACAACGACACGACTAAGGTCAACGGTGACGACATTCACAGCCAAAGAGGGCACAAACATGACCAAAAACAGACGCCAACACGAAGGAAAAAGTAGGTCAGGAAAGGGGAGTTCGAACGGAAACGCCTATTTTGTATCATTTCCATGAGCTGTTAGGTCACATCAGACCCAGAACCCGCGATTATGATAGAAGCAGAGTCTTGTGACCACGCTGACTGCAGCGCGACGCAAAACACGAACTGCCGTACAACGTCTAGCAGAAAAGGGTTAACTCCTCCATGAGCGCAGCCTCCCGCGAAAAAAAAACAAGCATGCACTTTGTCACGGAGGGGCAGAAGAAACCACGGCGGGTACCGTGTACAGCACGCAAAACATCACACGCCCCTGGAAATAAATTTTTAGAGCCAAT
Source organism: Undaria pinnatifida (assembly GCA_012845835.1). NCBI lineage: Eukaryota > Phaeophyceae > Laminariales > Alariaceae > Undaria > Undaria pinnatifida. The sequence goes on along the minus strand of JABAKD010000012.1, from coordinate 3,848,840 downwards.
TTCTTCGAAAACACGGGGGGGGAGGGGCATCCACAACGATAACGGCGTCTTTGGGCAAACGTTGCGGACGAGTCATTCCACAGCGGTAGAGGGGCGAAGCAGCAGTTTCTAAGAAGTTTCCGAGCTCCTGACATGAGGAGCAGCTCAAAAATATCCCGCCCGAAACACGCCTCCCCAAGTAGGCGCTCGCTTGCGGGATCCGACCAGCACTGCAATGGGCTAGTCCTAAAAACAACCGCTGTACTGGTAAAATTACCAAATAGTAACCTGTATGGTCCCTCCATTATAATAGGGGAGCTCGACCAATCAGAAGGCCACAAACGATTGGCCCAAAACACGAGCAAACCCCTACCACCCTACATCGCCGTGGGATGAATCGGATGCCTCTGCGTGGGCAGGCGCGTCGCTCGGGCGTTCGCTTTTCACTCTTCTCCTCGTCGTCGACAAAATCAGCTTTGAATACTCATGTTCCGGTGGGCGTGTTGCACACCATATAGACTATATATATATTTTTATTTTTTTTGCAAGGCTCCTCACCACGTGAGGAGTTTCCTTTTCTTTTTTTTTTCTTCTTTCTTCTTCTTCTTTGAAGGCGAAAAACTGATCTTCTTAGAAAAAGTGCTATCATCCCCGAAGAAAAATTTGCCGTCATGGTTCATGGCTTCTTACAGAGTATACAACGAAAAAATTATCCTTGAAAACGAAACGCGAAATTCCGTCGACTTTGGGGAGGGGGGGTTAAAAGGAACGCCGTCATCCACAAAAACGTTCTTCAGCCAAAAAGTGGTATACCTGAAAGTGGCATACACCCTGATACGTCTACCGCACGTAGCGCGCGTCTTCTGAAGTTCGTCCTAAGGAAAGCGCGTTATCTTGCATGCCGTATTTCATCAAAGCATTCTAACAACGTCAGCTGTGAGTTCGACGAATTTAGGGCCGGTGCTCATCGTTGCAAGCTGCGTACTACATCGGTCGCCCGTTTTTAGCAAGCTTTTCGTGAACTCGGAATCCAGCAATGTAGGATGGCGTTGCATGGTATCAGGCGTGATTTTATATACGGTTCATCGATTCAACGCACCTGGAATCTTCGGCGGCCTCTTGCCGCTTTGGGGGACAGAACGACTCCGCGGCTCGCTCGCCATCGTAGACGCTGTCAAACCAGCCTACCACAAACTTGACGGGGTCCTCGTCCTGTTGTATCCATGGTGGGCGTGTTCGACAAGGGGTTTGGGAGGAAAATAAGTGGTGGTGGGGGCTGAAAATGAATGGGGGACGCCATGCCTGTGCTTGCCTGTCGCTGCTTGCCACGGGGTGTGTGTGCGGCGCAGCATATCAAAGACAGCAAGGAAACCCGTTGCCTGCTACCATAAAAATCTGTACCAGTGCCGAGATATACTGTATTAATAGCATACGAAAAGTACATACCAGGATAATAAGGATGGTGTCCGTCATGGGTGAGCATGATGTGCCGAGTGTTGTTGCAGAAAAAGAGGTATACATTGTGAATGAAGCGAACGCACAGAGACGTGCGTCTCCCCTTACAATCTGCTGTTACCTCTCAGTGTACCGCAATAAATCCTTCGTTAAGTCGGACGTTCGACGAAAGCAAGTATACATCCACCATGGCAGGGACAAAAAAAACACGACTGGAGTCAAAAGTTGCACAGGTGACAAGAGAAGAAAAAAAAACAGAAATTTAGGATCAGAGAGCGAGCGCAGCAGGCGCACAGTAGTAGCAGTTAGGACAAAAAGCACAGCAAGAAAAAGCAGCACTATTGTCGTACACGCCTGCAACCTTTCTTATCAGAGTCGGTACTGTGTACGGGACACCTGTTCATATGGGGCAACTCTGCAGGGGCGGCAAGAAAGCCGGCTGAGGAAATACTGCAGCAATAATAGGAGTGCAGAAAGCACAGCAAGCAAGAGCACCCCTTCTCAAACAAGAAACCTAGCTCAAACCCACTGTGTCTTGGCAGGTACAGTACTACAAACGAGAGCAGAACTGCTACACGACAGTTCCTTATCAAAGGGCCGGCACTGCACTACAACAAGGACAGCGCGGTGCACGTGTTGCTGCTACACCAATACCTCGACGAATGTTGGTTTCTCCGCCGCAGGGCTGGCACGGTGCTGCAAGCAAGAGCAGGAGGACTAGTTTGGAGGTGGCGAGGGTCTCTTGGGTCGGCGTAATTACGCGTAGTAAATAATCAAACTAGCTGATTTGACGTAACAAAGGGTAATCATATTGATCCACGCCCGCCCACGAAATATCCATCCCTATGCCTCAAACATCAACGAATTTTGTGGAACTCAATAAGGAAGGGGAAGGAGGAGGGGAAAGGGTATATAAGGCGCGTGCTACGAGGTGCACCACTTTTTTTCTGAGGTTCCTCAATTTTAGGTGCTTAAGAGATCATCCTCCCAAAAACTGACTTGGAGAAAAACAAAAACCACTGCTATGATACCGGATGAAAAAATTCCCATGGTCTAGGTACACAACGAGAATCACGCCGAAAAAAGGGCCTATTGGTATTTATTTTTTTTCCGACGATAGCATTTTTGTGCTAAGGAACCCCGTCATTCAGAAACCATTTTCGCCAAAAAAAAGTATACCTCTATCGGAGTCTATCGTGCGAGGAGGTTATGTCAGCATGCAACAGCAATACATGTAGACACATTTGTTGGTCTTCAAAAGCTTGCATGCATGCGTTCGCAATCGACGAACCCCCTCGTGCATCTCTCGAATGTAATTTATGCTGCCGCTGATCTGCATCAAACATTTTTGCAGTCGAACCAGGTACCAGGTATACGTGCACACCTCGGTCGAGTACTCATATGTGTGTATCACATCGTCGAAATTTCGGCAGACGTACTCGTACGTACGTCAGTTATTTTTTCTTGGTGGCTTCATGAAGAAAAGGAAACACGCCTTCACAAACACAACCCCATTCCTCGCGTGACGACGATGCTACGTCGTTCCAAAAACAAAACCGTACAAACCGTTTGAGCCTCCACCACGGCCCTGCTCCTCCCGGGGTGTAAGTCTAACCGATTCAGTCGGGACCAAGGACCCCGCCCTCTTTGCCTCACGGAGCCCACTCGTCCACCGTGCGCAGTAGCCGCAGAGACTCGCAGCGCTCGTTCCGCGACCTTATGCTAGCGTTCGAACTTCAATATGCTTGCGGACATTTGGGGCTAGCACACGTAACCTCCCCCCCCTCCCCCCCCCGAATCGCTTGTTCGCGACCCTCGTTTATTTACCGCCCACCCCTCGCCGCACCCATAATCGCGGGGCACAAGACCGGGCGCCCCAGCCCACATTCCCCGCACGCTTGCCGCCATAATCTGTCAAAAGCCGCGGAGGCGGCGGTCTTTCCTGTCTCGGCCATGCGAGAGGAAGGCCTCCCCGGGCATCGGCATCGAAAATTGAATAGTATAACCGTCACGGGCGAGCATTGGTGTCGGTTGACGGCATTCTTGTCCCTTGACGGACAGCCGTCAAGGAACTCACTCCACATGTTGAAAAAAACTAGTACGATAAGTCCAAAGACGCCTTGACGGGCCAAAGCTAGGCCGTCAACCGAGAGTACTTTGGAAACTTATCCTAGTAACGTCAGCTGGTGAGTTCGACAAATGTGAGGGTCGATACTCTCATCTTCGCAAGCTGCGTGATACACCGGCCGCTCGTTTGTCCTGCGGATGTTGTCAGAGGGGTGAACATCAACAGCAATTGTTATCATCAATGTTAGCTACTACTACTACTACTACTACTACTACTACTACGTACTACTACTACTACTACTACTACTACTACTGAGGTAGTAAAACTTGTTATGATCCCTCAGTGTTAACAGCAATATATTAATACATACCGTAGTAAAATATTATCAACGACAATAGCGGTGTTATACTAACAACACGTATACCACCAGCATTTGGCCACTATATATGTATGACAAACCGTCACAGGAAGGATCTTCAGATATGTGTATCATTTTAGGATTTTTTTTGCCAAAAAAAGGTATACCGTCGACGTTGACTGGCGTATGCATAGGTGTTGGTGTAGGTTAGGCACGAGTAGCACGACAGTCCGTCCCACTAACCGCGCAGAATCAGCCAGAAAACGGTGTGCCGTCTACATTTCAGTCAGTGCGAAAAATATCTTATTTTTCCGTGCGAGAACCGTTTTTTTTCACCTCGAACTGGCGTAGAAAACACATGGTACACCGTTGGATGGCAGTTGTTTTGCCGAACGGCCAGACAGAAGGTCGGAGCAGCCCGACGGTACTCGCGACAGACTACCTCAGTAAACTGAGGAATGGTCCCAGGTACGTATCGTAGAGCGGCAGTATTACATGAAGCGTGTCCGTGGAGGTAATCACGCTGCATTTACAACTCGCGCACACCTCCTATTTTACTTTTCTTTTTCTTTTTTCCATCCCATGTATTATTCTCGCACTATATCTCGCGCTTCCTCCCAATAGCAACATCAGATCCGGGGTCACATAGCGGGCCCTAGTCCCCCCTCCCCACTACGGTACATTCCTTCCTTTTTATCGCTAGAATAATTCAGCATTTTTTCTTCCCTCGTCGACTCGCGCGTCGAATTGCGCGGCTATAAAATCCGCTAAAAAAAATTGTTGACGAAGGCAGTGTACGACAGTACAGCTGTTACAAGGTTCCCCCTCCGGGATGTGGTTGGGTTGAAATCTCGGGGGGTGTCTCAAGTTGAAAATGGGGACAAAACTCTTGTAAAGAAAGAAAGAAAAAACACTTAGCCACCGCACAAGTAACCTCGCGTATGCAACACCGACCAGCCCGAACGCGTTTTGCAGCCTATTGTTCAATACATACCCCCCCAAACGCACCTGTTTGTTTCTCGTCCAGACAGAAATCTTGACCTTCCCATGCCCCATGTGCTGAATCTGGGGCTCACTCAGCTGACGAGCCGGAGTCCCGCGCCCAACCCCCTCGCCGTTTCCCTCGCCACTCACCCTCCCTACCGCTGCCGAACCCAGCACGGTGCCGAGAACAGAACGCCCCACGTGATGAAAGATCGCAGACCGCTTCCTTCCATTGCTGGACGGCGTGGCAGGGCTAGAAACGGAGGAGGTATCCTCCGTGGGTCGCAAAGCTACTGTCGTCGACGGAGGTGGCCGCCACAGAGCCTCACGCACAGTCAAAGGCACAGTCACGGGTGCAGCCGCAGGAGCAGCCACAGGCGCAGCCGCAGGAGCAGCCACAGGCGCAGCCGCAGGAGCAGCCACAGGCGCAGCCGCAGGAGCAGCCACAGGCGCAGCCGCAGGAGCAGCCACAGGCGCAGCCACAGGTGCAAGGGGCCGCCTAGGGGCACCGACAACTTCTCTGCTTCTACCGCAACTGCTGCTGCTGCTGCTGCTGGCGCCGTTACCGCCACTACGACCGCTGCCGTCGCTGCAGTCACTATCGCGGTTGCCGCCGCCGCCGCTAAACGCGGAACGGCTACCGTTGATACCGCCCGCGCCACTGCTGTCACTACTGCTGCTTCTGCGCAGGTGATGTGCTACCGTCGTGGTTGCAGCTGAAATCGAAACCGCCGGTGTTGTCGCGGAACTGCCGTTGCGGAAACGGTTGGCGGGAAGGGACGCCCTCGACGGCTTGGAGGAGGGATCAGGCCGCGACCGCCCTGCTGACGGCGCCCATGTGGGTGCCGGCGCGATTGCCGAGGATGGCTGCTGGATCTAAAAATGGAATCACCAGGCGGGGGTGGGGTTTTCGGGGAGGTGCAAAAAAATATCGGGATGTTGGTCATGGGTATAGTGTCGGGACGTTCGATAGATCGGGGTATGAAAACGGAAACACTTAGCGTCAGGCGTTGTGTTGACCCATTTTGTTCCTAGTCAAATTCCAAGTGTTTTGCCCCCATATCGGGAGAGCAGCGCTAAAAGGGTTAAAGCCGCCGCGTTAAACGTTTTACAACTGCAAAATGCATTCCACAATTAAATATCAAGTAACTCGTGCCCATAAAACGTGGGTGCAGTTTCAAATGTACTAAGTGCGTGTATATACACAATGTGGTGTTTCGTGCACAGTAGTGCAGGATACATCAGAAACAGGGCAATAAGAAAGCCAGGCTGACAATCTCACGAACATCATTTTGGCAGCTGCTATCATCCCGGAATTAGCGTAGAAAGCACCCTTTCTCAAATAAAAAACCCAAAAACTGAGCCAGCATTCCCGTTTCCGATTGTCATTTAATAGGCGTCCTGTGCTGCGTCCTGTACTGCGTACGTTGCTCTTGAACCAGCGGGCATTCCCGTGTTTTCGTCACGTGCACATCGGACCTAATTGAAACTGCTGTGATGGGGACAAACAGCAGTGAGACACGTGATTTGGCATTTCTAACCATTTTACCCCAGTGATGCCATCAGAGGTCACTTCGACCGGTATTTCGTACCAGGTATGGGTTAGGGTTATAGGGCTAGGGCTAGGGTTCGTTAGCATGGTTGAAAAATAGGGCAATAATGTCAGACACCCACAAACGGGGGAACATCATCACTCTTTTCATCATTTTTTTTTTGTGTGCGCGTGTTCACCAACACGATGAAGCATTCCGACACATCAATGGTTGACCAAACGAAACGGATTTATCGAATAAAGTGGCAAGCTCGCTACTGAGGGTACCTCTCCCACACTTGTTGTTCAAGAAAATATTTTCTGGCAGTGCTGCTGTGTGGCCGGCCGCCGGTTTGCTTCGACCGACATCACAGACGACGGTTCACGCTTCACGCTCATCATGGCCTCCGGCGGCTCCTGAGCAGGAGTAGGGCGAAAAAATATTTCTACACGCGCCTAATAGGATCAGGTTCGGGTAAATATGTCAGGAGACGGCCAGTCAAGGATAAACATCCAGCGGTCACGGGTGTCAAACCGATCGTTCCACGCTAAAACGTAATAGTTTGGCGTCATTCAAGGTAAGTTGTCGTCAAATTGCCGTCGGTCAAAAGGGATCAAAGTGGCGTCTCCTGGCATATTTGTGTCCGGGTGGGATCAGGTGCCAAGTGCAAATTATTGTGCGTGCGTGGGTTTACCAATGAAACTATCAGTAGTAGTTGACCAATGAATAGGGGCTGCTCTAACAAGTGGTAAACTCTATCTACTGCTGTCCTACATACAGCGGCTTTATACGTATAGATCTATCCTGGTAGGTGGTGCCGCCGCCGGTTGATTTAAAGCGCGATATCCGCGATCCTCCGGAATATACCCGCGGAGTGCCCTGGACAAAAATGACGACGAAACTTGATTACAGCATCGGACACCGCACGCTGTAAAAAAATGGTGTCCAAAGTACAACAACGCAAAGACTACGGGTGCGGCATAACCCCTACTCGTACTATTGCTGCTGCGCGCTCACGCTACGAACTCGCAGACGCTTGAAAATGTCGCAATTTCCACCATGTTTTCATGAAAAAAAAAATAACTTGTCAACTTCGTCAGCTGTGAGTTCGAAAAATTTAGGATCGATTCTCATCTTTGTTGATCTTTGCAAGCTTTCGGTTGCTGTAAAAATGCCCCACCCATGCCTATCGTAATGAGGCGTGCGAGCGTGAAGCGCGAGCCTTTTTTCTTGGTTTTCCATGGGAAAGAAGCCTCTTCAGATCGGAACGCACATACGAGAGGATAGATACTTTGCAGGGTGCCTTGAAATAGTTTATCGATATCTGTGTGTGCAATAGTACTTGGTAGAAGTGTGCACATGTAGCATGTTTGTGAGGGTGTGTCCACATTATTTTTTTATTCCTTCAATTTTCAAAACTCACAGCTGACGATTTTCAATTTTTATAAGAACATCGTATATTAGCGAAACGTAGATGTACACCACGCAGCTTGCAAAGTTGAGCTTCAACTTTTCAATCGGTCGTACTCACAGTTGACGTTTTTGTTATAAGGCTTTGTTTGGGTAAGCTATTGGTTAACTTTTTGCAAGTGGTCAAAGGACTAATACCCCACTAGTACCTTGACAAAATGGCGTCATCGGCAGGACCATGGGTTTTTTGGGTCGTGGGTTCAAATCCCACCACCCACCACAATAAACTTTTTCAGACTTTCCCCATGTTGAACTTGAAAAATACTCTCCCCTGTATCCCCAGGAAATGAAACCGCTTGGATATTGACAGGTCCGCCCGTATATCCGGCCGAACTGCTATCCCGCCGGTTCAGGGGGGGAAAGTGTTACTAGGCTTAGTTTGGGTAAGCTATTGGTTAACCTTTTGCAAGTGGTCAAACGGACTAATACCCCACTAATACCTCAACACTGTGAAAAAACCAGAACGCCAGACAATACCACAAGCAGCGTCAGATAGATGTTCGTTAGTCCCAAGGGTTTGTTCAGTTCTCATCTATCTGCACATGACCAGGAATGCTGATATTATCTTTCGCGCTGTTATTGTTCCCCCCTGTGTTTTCCGTAGTCACCCAGCATCGCAGATTGGACTATTAATACTCTGCTGCATAGTCTAGACTTACTTAATTTTGTCTTTCTCAGGGATTGCCCATCCCTGGCCTCTCAGAGCTCCAACTTCCATATTACTCGCGGAACCTTTCCAGCTTTTCTTTGCTTTCCAGCTTCGTTTGAAATACGAAACACGCCAATAGTACATACCAGTACTACTACACCAGGTTTGTACATACCATCAGATACTACGCTGGTGGATCATATGCACGCCTAGCTCAGATCAGCCCGGCTATATATAGCCCAGCAGCGCAGCGTAGCGCCGTGCGGAGCCGCGCGGAGCCGTGCGGTGCGGTGCCGTGCCCTTCGCTGTGGTGCTCTGTCGCTGCGCTGTGTGGTTTCTTTCGAACATAGGGCAGTACCGGGTATAATGCGTGTTGTGTGCGGAGTACTACTTTTCCTCTTTTTCTTTTTCTACATGTATTTGATATTACAGTACATGTATTTGATATTTGATCTTTCACGGCCCCCTGTTTTTTCCCCCACGCAAATTACCCCCATACTGCCGATCAGAACGGAACGCCGGTAACAAAAGCACACAACACAGCTGAGCACAACAGGGCAATTTGCTCTGCTCAAGCAGCTCTTGGCATTATCAAATCGCGCTGTTCGCACCAAATCATGGGCCTCTTCTTTCTGCCCCCTTTACATATCATTCTTGATATGTTTAGTTGCATTCTTCCTTGCCTTGCGCGAGCGTATAGCGGGCGGCGTCAGCCGCCCGCGGAGAGGAGCCCTTGTGTAGTATAAAAAATGAAAAATACGATATACAGGGTAGTCTAGACTAGTCTACAGCAGCATCAGCAGCAGCGCCGCCAAAAAGTTCAATCACCGCCACCACAAAAAAAAACACCTATGAATATGTAGTCTGTCCTGGGTACCTTTGTGTTGGACGGATTTGACGAAGAAGGAGGAAAAGGGCCGGCGGCGGCAGCAGCAGCAGCAGCAGCAGCAGCAGCAGCAGGGAGCCCAGTCACGCTGCTGCTGCTATTAGCGCAGTTGTTGTTGTTGTTGTTGTTGTGGATGATGTTGACGGGCCTCGCACGGAAAGGGAGCGGCTTGGTAGAATGAGGGACCTCGGCCACGCTGCTGCTAGTAGTGCTGCTGGCACCGGTGGCGCTGCTCGAGCTACTTGTTCTCCAGGTATTGGTGGTAGTGGTGGTGCCGGGGATGGCGTTGATGGGCCTTGGGGGGAGAGGGGGCGGCGCCATTGCGGCGGTGGTCAATTCAGGAAGGGGAGGGAGTGAAAAGTAGTCGAAGCTACTATTAGTATTAGGCTCATCGTTTGCTCCCTCCAAAACCTCCAAAGGCTTCTCGAAACATCTCGCCGTCCTCATTGGATCTCGGTGGCGTGCACGGCTACACTTCCTTCTCCCCAGGTCCTCAAGCTAGGAGATATTGTACTGCCCTGTCCTGGTGTGGAATTAGTTGCGCCTGGTGATCACGAGAGGTGTAGCCTTGACCAGGTAACTTAGAAGTGCGCTATGCTTGCCCGTACGACGCTACTACAAGTGCGGGATCATTGATCGGGAAGCAACCATTTTCAAATTTATCTTGGCCAATCAGAGAGATTCGTTTTGAAGTCTGGACCGATCCGTATTTTCTTCATGTTCCTCGCTCGATCCTCTCTCCGCAGCAGCACTCTCACCGACGGCGCCTCATCATTCATTACGACCGCGTATTTACATTTTTCAATGTACTCTACAGGTAGTTACGACCGCGTATTTACAAATATTCTGGGAAATTGTTCTTGGGTCTCTCTGAACTGATGTTATAGGTGGATCATAGGCGACCAACTTCGGCCTGACCGCCAAAAAGTATTTTCACCTGACAGCTGCCAGGATTTGATGTCATCATCATGGTTTATTGCAGGCTTCATGTATGTATGTGATACAAGGTTCCCCTTCGGGAGGTGGACACGTGCCTCCCGGGGCGACGCAAGTCGAATGACTACAACTGATGATGAAGTATTTATGCAGAAGAAGGTGTATATCGGAGGGATGCGTAGTGGAAAGAATGTGGATAATATAAGATATCACAGACATTTGGAGGAGGAGGGTTGGGATATTGCTGAGGCTCGGTGTGATAAGAAGTTATTCGAAAGTCCACTCCGTATAACTGCGTGGCAGCAATTAATTCTACGTTTGTACTGCTGTCGCTACTGTTAGAGGAATCATTGGTGTCAATTTGTTGTTTGTTTTCTGTGTCCAGTATTTTTCCCCGCGCGCTTAAACAGTTAAACAGTTTATACCGATGTTTGTTGCCGATATGGTCTGTTGTGTGCACATCGTTACTTTTGCTTGAGTTGTGTTGCTACTTTATATCTCTTTATACAGGTTTCGCTACTGCTGTATGGTAACCACCGTGTCAATTGTGAGGGAGAACTCACAGTAATGACATAGTTCACGTCGTTGCAGCGGGTACATATACACCGCGCCCGCGTCTAGCAGTGCGGGAAAATTCTCTCGCAAATACATTTCGATGCCACCCCGATGTACGTGCGAGGACTAAAGTTCCACCGTGTGTAGTAGTAGACGTATTTAAGCCTGACGATATGCCTATATTTTTGGCTCTAAACCAAATTAAGCCCTATCGTGTTTTAAATGTCTAAAAAATAGGTCTATTTTATCGACCTAACGACCACGGCAGACCACGGTGAGATGTGGATTTTCCCAAAATATGCACTTGGGCACATTTTGGCCCAAGTGCATATTTGAAGCAATTTTCCGAGTATTTTCCAGCAAACAACAGCATTTCAGACGACAAAAGCTCGAGGAAACATCAGACACTGCAGCAGCAGCACAGCACAACACCCACGCAGTAATTGCAACGCTCAACCTAGCAAGCCGCTTGGTGTATCCCCAACCCGGGTTAATCAACCTGCGTGTACAACACCATCAGAAACGTTGGCGGTGGTCAGAGGCGACCCACTCTCGTGGAGCGGCATGCCTCTACGTACTGTTACTTGAAAAGGAGTCCTTGTTCATTCACGAGGATCGAGCGCACACACAAAACACACCACAAAACAAAACAACACAGCACAACACACAGACAACCAGCACCCCAACAGCCAACCCAACTACAGCACAACTAGCCGGTGGAAAACGCCCGCGAGACTCCTCCTACCCTGGCGTTCTCTGCGGTCAGAGAACTGGGACTGATATAGTTCGTCGCGCGCTCGTGCTCCTGCTCTCTCGTCCTGAGAGGCTGTCATTTTTCGATGACACATTTTTTTTGTTTGGTTTTTGTGCCCGACGTAGCGCATGGCCGGAGCTGCTGCTGGAGTTTACAAAACCCTGTTGCCTCTTTCCCGCGGATGCCTACATTTCGAGGGTGGAAATTGAACCGGGTTGAGGGCCAGTCCTGCTGTGCTGCTGTACTGACTGCCACACTGAGGCACACCGAAGGCGGCAAACGCCTGCGAGGTATCCTACATATGAAGCGAGTATGGAGTACGAAGCACTCAATGTTTTTGCCAGGCACCAGTTATTTGTTTTGGCCGTTTGTTCAAGCTCGCACAGCATGGGCAGGGGAGGGTCTTTCTCGAAGTTTCCACCCACTCATGTGCTGACTCATGACATAAATCCTCGTCTTGCCATCTGCGTCTGGAGTAGTGCAGAAATATCATAGTCTATTTTCAAGTAGTTTGATCTTTCCTCGGCTTTTCTTTTTATGCGTACTGAAAGAGACCACTATTTCGAGTTTTAGACATATAGTGTTTTTTTTATGCGTTTAAGGTCGAAGTATCGAATGGCCTAGCTCTTCCAGTTGGAAGTACTTAAGACCTAACCTCGAGGCTTAAATACGTCTAGTGTGTGGTTGCCCGGGGACAGAAGCGTCTCATACCCCGCAAAATAGAGCCAGTCTCGGCGGCTTTCCGCGGCCATAGCTCGCGCCACGGACGTCCCATGAGCCCGGCACACGGCTGATAATATACCGACGGGTAGTCTGATCGCATTGCAGAAGAAAGCACACCAAAAAACTCTGCGCCGGCGGAGAAAAAGGGACGGACTAGGCAAAAAAATCAAAATGGTACATATGCATACAAGGTTCCCCTTCGGGAGGTGGACACGTGCCTCCCGGGGGCGACGCAAGTCGAATGACTACAACTAACTGATGATGATGAAGTATTTATGCAGAAGGTGTATATCGGAGGGATGCGTAGTGGAAAGAATGTGGATAATATAATAATAAGATATCACAGATTTTTGGAGGAGGAGGGTTGGGATATTGCTGAGGCTCGGTGTGATAAGTTATTCGAAAGTCCACTCCGTATAACTGCGTGGCAGCAACTAATTCTACGTTTGTAGCATATGCGTAAGGCTGTGACATGAAGTGGAGATACTCTTCAACACTCGAATATGTAGTAGGTTGAGATCCAGCGACTTCCACAAGTTCTTGATTTGCTCCGGCTAAGATGCTGTCGTGGAAAGTGTTGAAACCTGATCCTGGGATAACGGTGTACAAATTGGTTGTGATGTGGGCAATAATATGTGCACGGACGATGTGATGTAAAGCTGGGTTGTTGTGCACACGACGCGAGATACATCTTAATAAACATGCACCATCACCAATCTCGGGAATAATGGACCATTGACCAGAATTGTTATTGTTGCCGCTGTTGTTGTCTTGATCATTTTCGCTGTCTGATGGGTTTGTACTGCTGTCGCTGCTGTTAGAGGAATCATTGGTGTCAATTTGTTGTTTGTTTTCTGTGTCCAGTATTTTTCCCCGCGTGCTTATACCGATGTTTGTTGCCGATATGGTCTGTTGTGTGCACATCGTTACTTTTGCTTGGGTTGTGTTGCTACTTTATATCTCTTTATACAGGTTTCGCTACTGCTGTATGGTAACCACCGTGTCAATTGTGAGGGAGAACTCACAGTAATGACATAGTTCACGTTGTTGCAGCGGGTACATATACACCGCGCCCGCGTCTAGCAGCGCGGGAAAATTCTCTCGCAAATACATTTCGATGCCACCCCGATGTACGTGCGAGGACTAAAGTTCCACCGTGTGTGTAGTAGACGTATTTAAGCCTGACGATATGCCTATATTTTAGGCTCTAAACCAAATTAAGCCCTATCGTGTTTTAAATGTCTACAAAATAGGTCTATTTTATCGACCTAACGACCACGGCAGACCACGGTGAGATGTGGATTTTCCCAAAATATGCACTTGGGCACATTTTGGCCCAAGTGCATATTTGAAGCAATTTTCCGAGTATTTTCCAGCAAACAACAGCATTTCAGACGACAAAAGCTCGAGGAAACATCAGACGGATGCCTACATTTCGAGGGTGGAAATTGAACCGGGTTGAGGGCCAGTCTTGCTGTGCTGCTGTACTGACTGCCACACTGAGGCACACCGAAGGCGGCAGACGCCTGCGAGGTATCCTACATATGAAGCGAGTATGGAGTACGAAGCACTCAATGTTTTTGCCAGGCACCAGTTATTTGTTTTGGCCGTTTGTTCAAGCTCGCACAGCATGGGCAGGGGAGGGTCTTTCTCGAAGTTTCCACCCACTCATGTGCTGACTCATGACATAAATCCTCGTCTTGCCATCTGCGTCTGGAGTAGTGCAGAAATATCATAGTCTATTTTCAAGTAGTTTGATCTTTCCTCGGCTTTTCTTTTTATGCGTACTGAAAGAGACCACTATTTCGAGTTTTAGACATATGGTGTTTTTTTATGCGTTTAAGGTCGAAGTATCGAATGGCCTAGCTCTTCCAGTTGGAAGTACTTAAGACCTAACCTCGAGGCTTAAATACGTCTAGTGTGTGGTTGCCCGGGGACAGGAGCGTCTCGTACCCCGCAAAATAGAGCCAGTCTCGGTGGCTTTCCGCGGCCATAGCTCGCGCCACGGACGTCCCATGAGCCCGGCACACGGCTGATAATATACCGACGGGTAGTCTGATCGCATTGCAGAAGAAAGCACACCAAAAAACTCTGCGCCGGCGGAGAAAAAGGGACGGACTAGGCAAAAAAATCAAAATGGTACATATGCATATATGCGTTTACCACCTTGGGTAGTGTGTGTTTCCCTTGGGGTATTCCTCAGCTCCAGAGTGACTGGTCCAGGAGCCTGTCCTGTGACCACGGACTTGATTATGCGAGTTAATGTGAGAACAACATTGTTCTGTATTTTTATCAGAAGATTACTATCATCGTGTGAGAAAGGTGCTGGAGCCCTAGCTAGGAAGATCCGAAAAACCAAATGAAATCAAAATTCGTCCGGGAAATACTGCGCTTTCCCGCCTCAAAAACGCACAATACGAAAAAAAAAGAAGACTTCGAAAATATAAATACACGCCAGACAGAGCTGTGAGATCGAGGATTTATAAGTCGAAACTCATCTTTGCAAGCTGTCTCACCTTCTTTGGTCGAGCCTTTTAAAGGGTTCGGCCGAAGAAGGCTGGCAAGTCCAAAGGTGTTTTTTTCCACGACTCTTTCTTTCACATTGACTAATTTAAAACCGAAGGGGCAAGGTTAACACCAAGTCTGCGTTTTTTTGCAGATAGATGGACAAAAACTGGTTCGCACAAACGAAAGTGTAATCTATCTATATGGAGCTCAATAATAAGCTTTTTTTTACCCGGATCTCCCGGAGAATACGAAAAAACAAAACAAAAAAAATCACTACCAGACCAGTCAGTACTACTATTGAGTAGACAACATACCAATTTATTCAGTCAGTTCCTAGGGTCTATTAAGTAGTGGAAGTATGACATTTTTTTTCCTCTTTTCCTTTCCTTGCTTCCTCTTCTTGTCTTCTTGTCGTTTCTTGCTTTCCTTGTCTTTTCTTTTGTTTCCTTTCGTTTTTCGTTTTTTCGCTTCCTTGTCTTGTCTTTCCTTTTCTTTTCTTTATCTTCTTTTCTTTTCTTTGTTTCTTTTCTTCTCCACCAATTGACTTGCGCCTATCGTGCGTGTGCGTAGTGATAGGTACTACGTGTAATATGTACGTGGTCGTCTTCTTGGGTGGCAAGCGGTATAGTCGGTTTTTCCAGGCGCGAGTAATGAGACGTATGCACCGGTATGGCCCTGGCACATCGTAGGCTGACTCCCGATTTCACTTTTATATGTTTCTGGTGGAGGCATGAATTGCGTCAGCTGTGATATGTGCGCGTACCACCTTGGGTTGTTTGTGTTTGTCCCTGGGGTATTCCTCAGCTCCAGAGTGACTGGAGCCTGTCCTGTGACCACGGACTTGATTATGCGAGTTAATGTGAGAACAACAACAACAACAACAACAACAACAACAACAACAACAACAACGACCACAAACAGGGGTGGCGACCGGTGTATTACGCAGGTTGCAGAGACGATTAGTGTCGACACTTCACATGTTTCAAACTCACAGAATATCTGTGCGACTTTGTTCGAATAGTTTTAATTTTTTTTTTTTTTTTTTGATCCTCCTGGGGATCCGGGTAAAAAAAGCTTAAGCTCCATTGATATTACTTCTTCTTGTAGAGGTGGGTGTAGATATAACAACTAATAACTAGATGGACTATACGGGCAGACTATTTGAGACTGGTGAAGCGCACATGCATACGTGGGATTATTATAAAAAATAAAAATACACTCCAGCTGTGAGATCGAAGATTTCGTCAAAACTCATCTTTGCAAGCTGTGTGTGATACTCCGATCGCGCGCATTATTACGAGTTGTGTGTCCTCATTAAGGATATAGGTCGGCGACTCCCCTTACAACTACAGTGTAGCTATCAGGGTCAACAGGGTGATTTTGGTCAGTCTGTGCGCGGAAACTATAAAACCCGTTTTTGTGGGGGACAAAATCTGACAGCTGCGGAAGGAAATGCATCAGTTTGTTGTGAAGTGAATCCTCCTGTAAGTCGAATAACCGGTCGGTGAGGGGGGGGCGGAGTTTTTAAGGACGTCGGGGGGGGGGGGGGGGGGGGGGTGAAATGCAGCAGCGGCATGGATGGATCTAGAAAGATAATGAGGTGATATCAAGTGCGTGGAAGTGCTTATTACTCTCAGTCGGGCAGATTTCGATGTTAAGTGGGGCGGTTGAGCAAGAGGGAGCGGAAAAAATAAAACAAATTAAAAAAACGGGGGGAGGGGCGGGGAAAGGGTTTTCAAGAGGTTCAGGTCACATGTTATGTAATATAAATGGTTGGCGGAAGATACCACTGCATTATGGTGCGATCATTCGACTTCATATTAGGTACTACTGCTGCTTTGTGGAAGGATATTCGATTTATATCGGAAAGGCATCTACGCTATACTCGTATTGTCGGAGGGCAAACATAATAATAATATGAAAATAAGTACTCCAGCTGTGAGATCGAAGATTTGGTCGAAACTCATCTTTGCAAGCTTGTGTGTAATACTCCGATCGCGCGTATTACGCATATATATACTTGTAGGGGCTTGCTATACGCGTGGTGCTTGGTCTAGGCGATCGTGAGGGTGGTGGGGAAGATGGGATTATTATATGTTAGTACCGGTCGCCCCGGTGGCGTATCAGGTTATTATCTTCGAGCCTGGTATAGGTCAGTTTCGTGAGTTCGAGCCTCGCCGAGTCCATACTCGTATAAATTCGTTTGGACTTTTTCTTGCGCACAAATTGACTTGCGGAAAGCGCGAGAGCGTGTGAGTTAGCGACGCTCGATGAAAAATCGACGAGCAGTGGGATTGCTGAACTCTATGCGCGATAAAAATTGAAGGCAAGAACCGGGGGGAAGAAGAGACGTCACCTGTGACCACACGGCTTGTCCAGAAGCTGGAAAAAGTAGAAGTGTGAGAAAAATATATATATAAGTATTTGGGTTGACCATTAATTGTTGTGTGGTGTCAAAATCAA
Source organism: Undaria pinnatifida (assembly GCA_012845835.1). Classification (NCBI taxonomy): domain Eukaryota; class Phaeophyceae; order Laminariales; family Alariaceae; genus Undaria; species Undaria pinnatifida. The sequence continues at coordinate 3,831,520 of JABAKD010000012.1, read as the reverse complement.
CGCAAACAATCAGTAGACCTATTTAAGCCTCGAGGTTAGGTGGTAAGTAGTTCCAACTGGAAGAGCGAGGCCATGCGATATTTTTTTGGGGGCATCAGTGACTCCCATGTCTAAAACTCGAAATAAGTATAGTGGTCTTTTTCAGTATATGCCTAGAAAGAAAGACCGTGGAAAGACCAAACTACTTGAAAATAGACCAGCATATTTCTGCAATAATCCAGACGTGGATTGCAAGAAAACGATTTATCTCATGAGTCGGCTATTAGTACACGATAGCGTAAGACTGCCCTAACTTCTTCGCCATGTGGCGTTCTCTCCCCCGTGCCATTTGATGATGCACTTGATACCCTCCATGAGCCCAATGCTGTCTTTAGTCAGTTCCGGGGGTCTGCTAGTAGTATGACATTTTTTTCTCCTTTCCTTTCCTTGCTTCCTCTTCTTGTCTTCTTGTCTTTTCTTGCTTTTCTTGTCCCTCTTCTTTTATTTCCTCTCCTTTTTCGTTTTCTTTTTTCGCTTTTTTCTCTTTTCCTTTTCTTTCCTTTCTCTTCTTATTTGTTCTTTGTTTCTTTTTTCCAATTGACTTGCGTCTGTCGTGCGTATGCGTAGTGATAGGTACTACGTGTAATATATACGTGGTAGTCTTTCTTGGGTAGCAAGCGGTATAGTCGGTTTTTCCAGGCGCGAGTAATGAGACGTATGCACCGGTATGGACCTGGCACATCGTAGACTGACTCCCGATTTAACTTTTATATGTTTCTGGTGGAGGCATGAATTACGCCAGCTGTGATGTATGCTTGTACCACCTTGAGTTGTTTGTGTTTGTCCCTGGGGTATTCCTCAGCTCCAGAGTGACTGGAGCCTGTCCTGTGACCACGGACTTGATTATTCGAGTTAATGTGAGAACAACAACAACAACAACGGCTCATCGTCGCTGTGTGGACGGGGGGTGGCGTACCGCAACAATGGAAAGATGCAACGATATTAAGGTGCTTCACAAGAAGAAAGATAGGACTGAGTGTGGCAATTATCGTCGCATCGCCCTCGTGGCCCACGCCGGCAAAGTACTCCTCAAAGTCCTCGCGGGTCGCCTGAGTGACTAGTAGTGCGAACGCGAGAACATTCTGCCGGAGGAACAGTGTGGGTTCAGACCCCAACGCTCGACAGTTGGCATGATGTTCGTAGTACGACGACTGCAGGAACTGGCGCGGAAGAAGGACACCCCCTTGTACATGTGCTTTATCGACCTCACCAAAGCATATGACTCCGTCGGCCGAACCCTTCTGTGGGATGTCCTTGCTCGTTTTGGCGTGCCACCGAGAATGCTCGCCGTCATCCGCCAATTCCACGACGGTATGCAAGCATGCGTGCGGCTGGATGATGGAGAGTGCTCGGATAAGTTCGACGTGGGGCAAGGTCTCAGCCAAGGATGCGTGCTCGCGCCACTGCTGTTCAACATGTTTTTCACGGCGGTACTGCGTGTGGCCGAGAGACACTTCCTCGCTGATGCAGCCATCACGGACAACATGGTGCAGCTCCAACGAAAGGAGGAAGGCGAGAAGAAGGGCACTTCACACGCGCAGGCAAAGTCGACGGACGGAGGGGGAAGGAGGGGGGGGAGGTGCAGAGATTGTGGGGTATGCTGTACGCGGACGATGCGGGCATCGTATCGCGATCATCAGAAGGGCTGGAGAGGATGATGACGGTGATCGTGACTGCATGCTCGTCGTTCGGGCTTACAGTATCCGAGACAAAAAGAGATATAATGTGCCTGGAAACCAAAGGCGGGGGAAAGGTGTCCTTCACAATCAATGCAGCCGCCAGGTATACAAACAAACAATCGAGTTTGTGTACTTGGGCGGGGCTATCACCGCAGACAGAGACCTTACTTAGCATTGAAATAACGCGGCGTCTTCAGAGGGCCTGGGCGTGCTTCCAGCGGTACAAGATGGAAATCTATGATCGCCCGGGTGTGCGCTTACGGTTGAAGGTGCGGTTGCTGAAAGCTGAGGTGGTCGAGATACTGATTTACGGGTTCATGACGTGGAGCCCGAAAAAGCCTGACTATGACAGGCTACGACGGGTTCACCGCTCCATGCTCCTCCGATGCCTTGGATGGCGGAAACGGAAGCGCGACGACCACACCCTATCGTACGCCGACACGCTTGCCAAGACAGATTCCGAGAGCATAGAGGCGATAGTGCGCAAACGGAGGATTTTGTTTGCGGGGTTCGTAGCACGTGTGGGGGAGGAGCGTCTGCCACAGAGGGTGATGTTTGGGGAGCTTGCTGGGGGTAAGGGATACTCAGGGGGGCAAGCGAAAGACTGGATGGATCATCTGAAGGAGGATATGTCGGTCTTTGGAATGAAATTCGAAGGATGGCGAAAGGCTGCTCAGAAGGCTGGCAGATGGTTTCGACGAGTAGAGGATGGAGCCGAGTTGTTCATGCGGAATTGGCATGAAACGTAGAGACGCAAAGCTGCAGAGCGACGCGCAAAGGCTGCGGCAGCATTATCCACCGTTGGCATCTCTAAGCGGGCGGGGGGAGGGGGAAGGGGGGAGGGGGGGGAGGGGGGAGGGGGGGAGGGGGGGAGGGGGGAGGGCGGAGGGGGGGAGGGGGGGAGGGGGGGAGGGAGGAGGGGGGGAGGGGGGGAGGGGGGGAGGGGGGGAGGGGGGGAGGGGGGAGAGGGGGAGGGGGGGAGGGGGGGAGGGGGGAGAGGGGGAGGGGGGGAGGGGGGGAGGGGGGAGGGGGGGAGGGGGGAGGGGGGGAGGGGGGAGGGGGGGAGGGGGGAGGGGGGGAGGGGGGAGGAGGGGCATCATGCCCAAGAGACTGAAGTCTGGGTTTGGTCATTATCGTCTCGAAAGTTGTGGGCCTTCTAATAACCGTCACAAGATAGCATAAGACCGCCCTGACTTCTTCGCCATGTTGCGTTCTCTCCCCAGTGCCATTGGTGATGCACTTGATACCCTCTATGAGCCCAATGCCGTCTTTAGCCAGTTCCTAGGTCTGCTAGTATGAAATTTTTCTTTCTTTTCTTCTTCTTTTTTTTTCTTTTCCTCTTTTTTCTTTCCTTGCTTCCTCTTCTTGTCTTGTCTTTTCTTGCTTTTCTTGTCCCTTTTCTTTTATTTCCTTTCCTTATTCGTTTTGTTTCGCTTTCTTCTCTTTTTTTTCCTTTCCTTTATCTTTTTTTTTTTTTTTTTTCTCCAATTGACTTACGTCTGTCGTGCGTATGCTTAGTGATAGATACTACGTGCAATATACACGTGGTCGTCTTTCTTGCACAGTCGGTTTCTCCAGGCGCGAGTAACGAGACGTATGCACCGGTATGGCCCTGGCACATCGTAGACTGACTCCCGATTTAACTTTTATATGTTTCTGGTGGAGGCATGAATTACGCCAGCTGTGATGTATGCTTGTACCACCTTGAGTTGTTTGTGTTTGTCCCTCAGGTATTCCTCAGCTACAGACAGGGTGACTGGAGTCTGTCCTGTGACCACGGACTTGATTATGCGAGTTAATGTGAGAACAACAACAACGGCTCCCAAAAATGTCTCGAGTCGTTACTGGGCTGACAGCCACCGATTCAGTCCATTTTTCCACTATAGCAGCGTGGAGTGGGCAAAGCCCACCCTAGTGGGGCGGCGCCCGCCCGCGGCGCGCTCTCTCGCGATCGCGAGGGGGTGGCAAGTGCTTCAAACTTGAGTGATATTTCACAACAAACGGCTTGTCCGCGAAATTCGGGATTCATCCCACATAATTAGAGGCCCCAGGAGACAAACACTCGTTTTTTACGACTCTGTGCATGTCTACGAGAGTTCTTTAAAACACTCGTATTCCGGCATGAAGACACCGATTCAGCCCATTCTTTCGCTAGCAGCGTGGGGTGGGCACAGTCCACGCTGGTGGTGCGATGCCCGCCCGCGGCGCGATCTCTCGTGATCACGGGCGGGAGTGTGCAGTGTTTCGATCTGGAGTGATCATCTGCAACTAACGGTTTGTACGGAGGAATTCGGAATTCATTACACACATATATATACTTGTTAACAGGGGCACGACAACAAAAGCACTACTATTGCTGTTTGTGCGGCTCCCGAAAATGCCTCGAGTCGTTACTGGGCTGACAGCCACCGATTCAGTCCATTTTTTCGCTAGCAGCGCGTGGGGTGGGCAAAGTCTACCCTGGTGGGGCGGTGCCTGCCCGCGGCGCGATCTCTCGCGGTCCCAGGGGGTGGCAAGTCTTTCGAATTCGAGTGGTATTTTACGACAAACGGTTTGTCCGCGGAATTCGGAACTTTTGCGGCATTTGCTTGTTAATAGAGGCACGACAACAAAAGAAATCCTGTTCGTACGACTCGCGAGAATGTCTCGAGTCTTTAACAGCCTCGTTACTGGGCAGGCAGCCACCGATTCAGCCCGTGTTTTCGCTAGCAGAGTGGAGTGGGCACAGTCCACGCTAGTGGTGCGGTGCCCGCACGCGGCGCGCCCTCTAGCGCGCGCGCGGGGGTGGCAAGTGTTTTGACCTGGAGTGACAACAATATCTATGAAGCGAGTCTGGAGTACGAAGCACTCGCCATTTTTTTATTTTTGTTTCGGCCGTTTGTTCAAGCTCGCAGCATGAGCAGGGGCCTCAGCTTTCTCGAAGTTTTTTATGTTCCACTCAGCTTTCTCGAAGTTTTTTATGTTCCACTCATGAGACAACCTGCAACAAGGTCGTTTTCTAATCGGCGGGCTATTGGCGGCGACTGTTGTCTCAACCATTTGGACTTAAACATTCCGAATTCCTCCCTAAAAACATTTTTTGCAAATATATAAAAATAAAAATACACTCCAGCTGTGAGATCGAAGATTTTGTCGAAACTCATCTTTGCAAGCTGTTTGTGATACTCCGATCGCGCGTATTACGGGTTGTGTATCCTCATTGACGATATAGGTCGGCGACTCCCCTTGCAACTACAGTGTAGCTATCAGGGTCAACAGGGTGATGTTAGTGAGTCTGTGCGCGGAAACTATAAAACCCGTTTTCAATGGGGACAAAATCTGACAGCTGTGGAAGGAAATGCATCAGTTTATCAAGCATAATGTTAAGGTATTAGTGGCGTATTAGTCCGTTCGACCACTTGCAAAGGTTCACCAATGGCTTACCCAAACTAAGCCTTACAACATATCCCCCCCCCTGAAACGGCGGGATAGCAAGTCGACCGGATATACGGGTGGACCTGTCAATTATTCAAGCCGGTTCATTTCCTGAGTATATCGGAGAGAGTATTTTTCAAGTTCGACACGGGGAAAGTCTAAAAAAGTTTATTATGGTGGATGTGGGGTTTGAACCCACGACCCGAAAAACCCATGGTCTGTCGACGACGCCATTTGTTAAGGAAATTAGGTGGGGGACACAGAGTGCCCCCTGCAGGTCTGCCAATTGAGCAGGTCATTGGAGAGTGATCACTTTCTTTTCCTTCGTAGAGACGTTGCTTTATTCGATTCCACCAGAGCCCCGGATAGCTTCTGAGATCGCAGGCACGTGCCTCCGATCTATTTCCTAACTTTCCCGAATATAAAACGCCAACCTTATCATACGAAACCCATCCAAATGATCTCAAATTCGGATAATTACAGGCCTTTCGAGGCCGTATCTTAACACTAGCCCACCCTGATGAGTCACATATATATGCAGAAATATAGGAGATTCGGGGAAACTCCGGTTCTACGAACCAGACCATGAGTCGAAGATGCGGCTCCTCAAAACCCACTCCCACACCTCTAACCGTCTGGTTATGGAGCCAGGAACACGCGAAGAAAAGCACTTGAAAGAAACGCGGACCCTACAACAAGGCAAAAGTCACCCATCAAAAACCTGCCGCCAACAAGGCCTGACAAACCCAACTCTGTGGGGCGAATTGCTTGCCTGCTAAACGACGAGCCACTTCACATCTACGTTCCCCTGCTCATGCGCCCTTGGATCATGCAAGCTTGTCACTCGACGGCCTCTTGTCACCTTGGCACCACGCGCACGTTGCGCATGCTGGAGCGTTTTTATTGGTGGATTGATATGAATGTGCGTGCACCCGGTGGTGGCTTCGCCACTGCTTGAAGTGCCAAGCGCGGAAAACCCCACGGCTGACTGTCCGCTGGCCCATCATCACAACGCCCCTGACGGAAGGTCCAGGTGAGTGTTGTAAGGCTTAGTTTGGGTAAGCTATTGGTTAACCTTTTGCAAGTGGTCAAACGGACTAGTACCCCACTAACTCCTTGACAAATGGCGTCGTCGGCAGGACACGAACCTGCGCGTGAAATCACAATGGGTTTCGAATCCATCGTACAACCGGTGAGGAGAGGGCGGAGTTTTCAAGGGCGTGGGGGCCTGGGTTTGACCAAGCGGGAGCGGGGGGGGGGGACGGGCGGGGCAACTCAATCTGTGCGTGGAAACTATAAATCCTTTAAAGGGATAAATCTGACGGTTTTGGAAGGAATCCACCAGTTTAGCATGTATACAAGGGCCAAGCATGGGTGCTGGCATACGCCGGCACCCATGCTTCGGGTAGGGCAGGGCAGCACTTCGAATTGTTCGATTCAATACTTGGTAGAGTAGAAAACGTCACCACACACAACCATAGTCTGCGCGTACAGTATGTAAGGTAATGCCAAGAGTTAGATATAGACTGACAATCATAACAATATGTACTACTATTAGACTAGACGAATAGCTACCGTTTTTTAAGTGAATCCGATTCCAAGCTTTACTCATCAGATTTCGATCGGATAAATCCGTGCACACGCCGATTGTTGACCCTTTAGTCTGGCGACGAAACGTGTCGAGAGTGCGTTTCTTATGGTAGTTTTACTCAATCAAGCATCCGGGGCCAGTAAGGTGACTGACCATGTCCGCTGCGTGTGATTAGAGAAGTTGTACATGGACCAATTGCATAATACAACAGCAGTCAGTCCAGATCGAGTCGATCGGAACAACTTGTGCTTGTGGGTATCGTATTTTATTAAAAATATTTTAAGGACGTCTGCCGTGAGTTCGACGAATTTCAGGTCAATACTCATATTTGCAAGCTGCGTTGTTGGTACTTTTAATATACTATATGGGTGAGTTTTTATTGGGAGGGGTCCTATTTTTTGTCCACTATAATGGTAAGTGTTGGTATTTTTACTCAAGGTGGGGATTTTGAGCTAGATAGATCTAATATCATGTCTATTTTATAAATTTGTTACTGTAGTTTCCACTATACTGCTCTATCATATGTATGCATGGTAGGCGGTTTTTTGTTGTTTGTTTTTTTTCCTCCCCCCCGCCTTAATATCGGGAAGAGTACGAATACAGAATATCATTAGTCGTCTTATATGTTACTCTTAATAAAGTAGAATAAAAGTTGGCTACTCCCTCCCCCCCCCAAAAAAAAAAAAAAAACGATGTGGGACACGAACACGAACTCGTATTATTATAAAAATTAAAATACACTCCAGCTGTGAGATCGAAGATTTCGTCGAAACTCATCTTTGCAAGCTGTGTGTGATACTCCGATCGCGCGCATTACGAGTTGTGTGTCCTCATTAAGGATATAGGTCGGCGACTCCCCTTACAACTACAGTGTAGCTATCAGGGTCAACAGGATGATTTTAGTCAGTCTGTGCGCGGAAACTATAAAACCCGTTTCTGAGGGGGACAAAATCTGACAGCTGTGAAGGGAATTACAGCAGCAGTAATAATGCAATTCACTTCTTTCTTTTTCCCATCCCATTTATCGTGATGCTCGCATTACTCTCGAGCCCTCCTAGTAGTATAACTTAGATCTGGGGTAATATGGCGGGCTCCCCTCCCCCCCTCCCCACTACGGCGGTACCTGCCCTACTTTTTATCGCGAGAAGAATTCAGCATTTTCTTGCCTCGTCGATTCGCGTCGATTTGTACCTACCCACGCTGCCAGGCGATTTCAGCAGTTAGTTGATCCTTCTTTTCCCATTTATTTCTGCAAATAAATAAAGCCAACAAAGCTCACAACGGTGGTTATTTAACTCAAGGACCAACGCTAGTATTAATAGTAGTAGTCTTCGGGTGTAACCCCACTAGACCACCGGGGCGACCGGCTCTATACCACTCACTGCCTCAGTGGCGTATCAGGTTATATCCCCGAGCCTGGTATAGGTCAGCTGAGTTCGAATCCCGCCGAGTGCGTACTCGAGTAATTTTTCGTCTTGTGCACTAATTGGCTTGCGGAAAGCGCGAGAGCGTGAGTCAGCAACACTCGATGAAATATCGACGATCAGTGGGTGCTGAACCCTATGCGCCAAAAAAATGAAGGCAATGACCGGGGGAGGGGGAAGGGAAGAATGACACCTGTGACCGCGGCTTGTATGTCCAGAAGCTGGAAAGTAGAAGTGTGGAAAAAAATAATAACAATAACTACTGGTAGAAGAGATGATCAATCAGCAATCAGCTGCAATAATAAGGAAAACGTCAAGTACGAAGCAACACAAACTTACTTGTCAGTTACGTGCCAACACACGACCGCTTGCACTTGATCGGCAAACGACCACAGCAACGGAGTCAGGGACCACAGCAACAACAAAGCAAGCCATCCTACCGTCTACTTACCACCACCTTCGAGTGGCGCAGCTAAGCAACAGGAGGAACTTGTATAATACGACCTTCGAGGCCCTGGGGACGCAGCCACTCGCAATGCTGCTGTGTGGCTTTTTCTGGCTCAGTAATCGTAATCACTACTACCTCCTCCTCGTTTAGTCATGCGTGCGCTTGTCACGTCTATGTTCACGTATTTATGTACGTGTACCTACCGAAATTCAATACACAAATGCACCACTAGGATCCCTACCGCAGTACCATGGGGATTTTTTTACACGGTAATATTATTATTTGTTTCGGCGGCGCAAAATATGACGCCAATTTGGACATAATGTCTTGCCAAGTTATTTTATCAACCTCTCCATACATCAAGATCCGAATAATAACTGGAGAGTACCATTCAATACAAATTTTTGCGTGCTTCTCGCTTGAACGGCGGCCTTCGAAAAAGTAATCTGACCGAGAAATGCTACAGCACTGCACACTGAGCTATACTTAATCACTTGCCTCAGTAGCTCAGCGGGTAGTGCTACTACATATATATGTTAAACTACCAAAATAACCATTCATAATGTCGACAGCGCGCACGCTTGAAAAAGACAAATATATATGTAGTCGGTGAGAATCGAACTCACGACACATAGCACTACCCAGTGTCACTTGACTCAGTAACACTCACAGTGAGTGGGTTGTGCAAATAAACAACCAAACAAATATGTTTTCTAGTTCGTTAATTAATTATCACCGACTTCGTAAGAGCGATCTCCGGAGCAATTTCCTCTCCACGTACTATAGTCAGTAGTACTCCGAAGAACACTAACAGCTGGTCAAAAAACCTACTGTGGAAGATGTTGGTGATAGCGGCAATGTGTATCGGCCGAGCTGCTGTAGATAATCTGATTGGATAGTTTGAATATTGAATTGTCAATTGTAGTAAGTTGATGCTGGATATTCTGGGAATACTCTTTGTGGTATTTCGGTAGGTTGTACACAAGTACGAGCTATACAATGGACCGTAGGTGTGTGTGTCGGTACATTGGTATGTGGTACATTGGACACTTATCCAGTAGGAAGGTTCAGGCATTGTTGCTGTAGGTCTGACTATCGGGTAGTTGCATAGCGTGATCCTGAGGGTGAGGTTGTGCGCGCCCACGAGCGCCCCCACCCTGCTCACTCCACCATGCCTACCTGTCTCAGAAGGGCAATTGCTCAATAATACAACATCTTTTCCCCAGAAGTCACGAGTTTACCAACAAAAGACAGGGTCGTAGATACCTATCGTAGACCTCGTACACGCGTGCGCGAGAGGACACGTATGCATATAACAGCTACTGTGTCTCGGTCCGATAAATCGACACCCCATTTCCTAAAATTGTCATCCTCCCGATGACCGCTACAATACCATTCCTAGCTAAGATGGGCTTGCAGCGAATACAGAGGGGGGTGATGCGGAAGACAGGGTCGTAGACACCTATCGTAGATCTCGTACACGCAGGCGCGAGAGGACACGTCAACGGTCAGGCAATACACGATCCCCGGTCGCGAACGGTGTCACCCATCATAAACGGCGTTGACCCGTCCCCGGAAGGTCAACCACCGAAAGATGATCCCGCCGCATGACGAGAGGGCATAAGCCCACCGTCACTCTAGCTTTAGCATCTCCTTGCTACATCTAAGAAAGAAAGGTTTTCAGCGTGCGTCCGCTGTGAAGACGATCGTCAAGGGACCTCAGCACCGCGACGCCCTCTTCTCTTCGACTTCAGCTCTGCGACGCCCTCTCCGCTTCGACTTCCGCTCCGCGACGAGCACCAGACCTCCGGGACCGCCCTCTCCACTTCGACAACGGGACCCCGTGAGAGACCAGGTTCCATACTACTATTAACAATTAAGCTTGCAATTATATACGCGGTCGCAATTCGGCTGGTCATTTTATCATGCATCATGTACGTTATCTAGAGATTTTTTTGTTTGTTTATGAAGGGTGTCCGTCTAGAATTTTAGATCCTAAATAAAGTTGTATCCCCGACTTCGTTCCCGGCCGTAGGAAGCTTTCGCAGATGTCGTAGTATGTACATACGTGTTTAAAAAGCACGCCATCGCTCACGCGTTATTTGTTTATTTATTTTTGTAGGTTTTTGTTGTACGTTTTTGTTGGCGCGTACCCAATTAATGTTTTGTCAGATATTATTTTTTTCTTGTCCGTATTCACCCGACGAATTTATACACATTCTTCACATTTTGTACAACTCCTCCTGACGGTTTTGAGCCTGTATCAGGTTGACGTGCAGACCAAGCACGCTCGAAATGAGAAACACTTTAATAACAGCACCAAACGCAACAATATAAAAAGACGAATTAGAGCGATCTACTACTGGTATTATAACACGCACTCAAGCCCTGCAGACGTCAAGCAAAACAAACGCTCGAGAGTGTGCCACCGCAAAATTCAAAATTTTAGCAACTACTTACCGTTTGGAAATAATGCCAATTTTGGAAATTATCCAGACACCGCAGACCTTATTAAAAGATACAACCGAAATCGCAAGATTACCTGCTCAAAATACAATACTCGTATTTTTGCAACTTCTCCCTTGACTCGCTCAGGATCCATCCGCGTTCACGTCGAGGTGCCCAACGGATAAGGAAGGGCGAGGGGCGTTGATGCTGCCCCGCGAAGACATTTACGTGTTTCATTCATTCAAGCCCTGCAGACGTCAAGCAAAACAAACAAACGCTCAAGTCTTGCTGACGTCAAGCCAAACAAACTAAAAAGACGAATTAGAGCGATCTACTACTGGTATTATAACACGCGCTCAAGCCCTGCAGACGTCAAGCAAAACAAACGCTCGGGAGTATACCACCGCAAAATTCAAAATTTTAGCAACTACCTACCGTTTGGAAATGACGCCAATTTTGTAAATTATCCAGACGCTGCAGACGTTGTTATAAGATACAACCGAAGTCGCAAGATTACCTCCTCAAAATACAATATTTTCGCAAGTTCTCCCTTGTCTCGCTCAGCATCCATCCGTGTTCACATCGAGGTGCCCAACGGATAAGGAAGAGCGAGGGGCGTTGGAGCCGCCCCCCGAAGACTTTTACGTGTTTCATTCGTTTAAGCCCTGCAGACGTCTAGCAAAACAAACAAACGCTCAAGCCCTGCAGACGTCAAGCAAAACAAACACTCGAGAGTAAGCCACCGCCAAATTCAAAACATTACAATAGCAACTAACTACCGTTTGGAAATGATGCCAATTGTTTTTTTGTAAATAATCCAGGCGCTGCAGACTTGAAGATACAATCAAAACCTCCGGAATTCCTCCTCGGCATGCGATACTTTTGCAACTTTACTCGCTTGTCTCGCTCGGCATCCGTCCGCGTTCACGTCGATGTGCGGAACGGATACGGCAGGGCGAGGGGCGTTTGAGCCGCTCCCCGAAGACGGCGCTCGAACGAAGCTATTTGGCCGAGAATTCCAGTTCCGCGAAACGCCTACTTAGGTCGAGACGAAAGAAAACTCCTGACCGAAATCTCCGAAAAAAAGAATGATCTTATATATATTTATCCTGTAAGTCGTGCAACCAGTGAGGAGAGGGCGGAGTGTTCGACGGGATCGGGGGGGGGGGGGTATAAGGGTTTGTAACAGCCTTAGGTCGCATAGATGTAGGGGTTTGCTATACGCGTGGTGCTAGGTCTAGGCGATGGTGCGGGTGGTGGGGAAAGAGGGGGCGTTGGCGGAGGGGGGGGGGGGGGATGAATTGGAGCAGCGGCATAGATATGTAGGATACCTCGCGGGCGTCTACCGCCTTTGGTGTGCCTCAGCCTGGCAGTCAGTACAACAGCAGAGCAGGACTGGCCCTCAACCCGGTTGAATTTTCCACCCTCGAAATGTAGGTATTTGCGCGAGAGGCAACAGGGTCGTACACTGCAGCAGCTTCGGCCATGCGCTACGGCGGGCACAAACCAAACATAAAAAATGTGTCATCGAAAAATAAGAGCCTCAGGACGAGAGAGCAGGAGCGAGCGCGCGACGAACGATGTCAGAGCCCCAGCTCTCTGACCGCAGAGCACGCCGGGGGATAGGAGGAATCTCGTGTGCGCTTTCCACCGGCTAGTTGTGCTGTAGTTGGGTTGGCTGTTGGGTTTGCTGGTTGTCTGTGTGTTGCGCTGTGTTGTTTTTGTTTCGTGTTGTGGTGTGTTGTGTGCTGCGTGTGCTCGATCCTCGTAAATAAACGAGGGCTCCTTTTCAAGTAATACGTGGTTCGTAGAGGCAATGCCGCTCCACGAGAGCGGGATGCCTCTGACCACCGCCAACGTTGCTGGTGGTGTTGTACACACACGTAGGTTGATTACTTTGGGTTCGTGACACGCGAAGCGGCTTGCCGTAGCTGGGTTGAGCGTTGCAATCGCTGCGTGGGCTTTGTGCTGTGCTGCTGCTGCAGATTGTCTGTGTTGGCGTTGCCTCAAGCTTTTATCATCTGAAAGGCTGTTGTTTGCTAGAAAATACTCGGAATTTTGCTTCAAATATGCACTTGGGCCAAAAGGTGCCCGACCTAGTGCATATTTTGGGAAAATCCACATCTCACGCTGGTCGTTAGGTCTAAAACATTGGCCTACTTTCTTCGCATTTAAAAGACGATAGGACTTAATTCGGTTCTAGATCCAATATAATATATAGGTTTATCGTCAGGCTTAAAAAGGTCTAGCTGGTAGCTAGTATTCAAATCATGATCATTTCTATTCATAATTAAATAATGTTTTCCTTCATTATTACTTTAATTGTTCTGCCTGTCTGTATGTTTTTTTTGGTATGGGATACTAAAACGCCATACGACGTACACAAATATAAAGTGTATGATTTTATTAAAATAGTACGCATACTAAAATGCTATACAAAAAGGTTTCTGGCCGGTTGATTGAGCTCCTCAAGCGAGGAACTATGATGGGTTGGTCGTATAATTTTACGAGTGTAATATGACGCGTGCTACGATATAGAGGTATACCTTTTTTTGGCGGTTTTTTTTCTGAATGACGGGGCTTCTTAACCCAAAATCGTCGAAAATTGTCCATTTTTTTGGGCGTGGTTCTTGTTGCGTACCTATAGGCCATGGTGTTCTATCTCCGGTGGTAGCAGTTTTGACTTTTCTCCAAATCTGTTTTTGGGAGAGGTCTTAAGCTCCCAAATTGAGGGGTAGTGTTGGAAAAAAAAAGCGGTGCACCTCTATCGTATAGCACGAGTACATATGTTGTTTTAGGACTAGGGCACGAACGCTTGGTCGGGTTACGCAAACGAATGCCTTCCAAGTAAGTCATGTTTCGGGTGATGTTGATATTGAACTGCTTGCTCATGTTAGGAGCTCAGGACCGTTCTGCTGCTCACCCCTATACCGTGGGATAGCTCTTCTAGGTGAAGAACCCGGGTGAAGTAGTTATCCGCCAATCCTAAGGAATTTTGAATTTTATCCTACGGAGACTATGATACGGTTGCTACGCACGCAGCCCTCTCCTCTCTTCTTCTTGAATGCTAGTAGTAGTAGTGCTCTCTCGGCGAGTTGATCGCCTTACACAGCAAAATCTAGTGCCTCTGCAGCGTGTTCTTCTTGATGAGTGACCTGCCTATTTATGCTGCGCGGTTGTTCCTAGTTGCCTGACAGTCTGTAAATTAAGGTCGGCATCTTTGCCGTAAAGAATCTTATACTTGAAAGGAAGGTATTTCCGTTTCGAGCGCCCAATGCGGCATCAGATTGCGCAGATGGACGCCGTCATCATGAGACCTCCCCACGGAAAAGGAGGGAATCCACTGTCAACGAGCATGCAGAGAGCCGTTCTGCATAACGTCCGCCCGACGTGTTCGGACACACCGATCTACTGTGGCGTATTGGTGGCAGCGAATTCCTGAGTGACTTCTGTTCTTAGGCAGTAATCCTTGAACTCGCCTCCCTTGTTGGCACGTCATATGCGATGATGTGTTTGCCGAGAGGTATCACGGTTAAAGTAACGAACAGCTGAAGCGAGGCAAGGTCTTGATCTTTGCAGCCCAGAAGGTAGACTGCGGTCCACTTGGTGAACTGGTTGGTGATCTTGCTAACTACCTTGTGTCCACCATGAGTCGTCGGTTCGAAGGAGCCCACGAGATTTCCGTACACGATTTGAAAGGGCGCATTAATGGCGGCGTGTTTGGCTTTCTTGGGGTGAGGCAGCTGATGGCTTCTTTTCCCCACCGCACAGACGTTACAGTCCGCAATTGAACCGTCAAATGTGACCCCGTTGCCGTTCTCCCTGTTCAGAAGCTCAAGGCTGCGATTGTTGAGGTGACCCAGCCGCCGGTGCCACACTTGGGCATTGGCCACCGCATCCATCGCCAGCTCATTTCCTGCATATTCATCCGCACTGAGGTTTGGCTTGAAGGAGTAGAGATTGTCGTTCTCTCCGCCAAGTAGCTTTATCGCTGCTGTTTTTGCCGAGAAAATATTGCGCTCAACACCAGGTACAATTAGGATTGCGATCTGCGCAAGGTGCTGCTCTCCGTAGTCGTCGGTGATGAGGCCTTGTAAGACACCTTCCGCTGTGCCGCCCAGCAGAGCTCCTCCAGCTGTGAGTAACTTGCGAGGCATACTAAATGATGTTTGAGATCGGAGTTGATGGTATCGTCGAAGTAGGGGCCTGAGGCTCCGCTGTCGACTAGAGCAGTAACGACATTGCCGCTTTGCGCTCGATATCGGCCGGTTCTGGCTCCACCGGGGCCATACCGTAGAGCGGCTCGCCCTCACAGTCCGTTTTCCCGTTCGTGTAGGAGAAGTCCGGCTTTTCCTGAACTCCAAAAGAGGTAGCGGGATTGGGGCGTTCCTCAGATGGCCAAGGATGCGATGTTAACAGTGAGCCGAACGGCCAGGTTTCCTCCTTGTGGCTTTGCTCCGCGGCAACTGCCGCCGCGGGATGCACCTCCGTCGCTGTGGGTGACGTTCCGGCTGGTCGTCCTCTTCCGGAAGATCGTACGCGCTGCAGATCCCCTTTATTCGCAAAGGCCCCGGGGCAGCAACGTGAGCACTGCCGTCAGCCCGTTTGCTCCTTCTGGCAGGCAGTCGGCGTCGCTCGGTGGTTATTTTATGGTATGAGCAACACGCGGGACCTTTCCCGCCTCCACCGTTTCGTTTGTGCTGTTTGCGTGGGTTGTTCTGTTGTTCTTCACGCTGCTGCGGCTGTTGTTGTCCATCAATCTGCTGCTGTTGCTTGACGCGTAGGGAGCATTTACTTTTTCTTAAGTGCACGACACCACCACAGAAGTGGCACTTGATGTCATTGCGATCGCGGGTCATTGCCTTCATGGCGGCGCCAAGTCCCATGATGCCCCTAAACGAATCAGAACGTGAGCGGGCCTGCTTATCTGCGTAAATGACCGCCATCACATGCCGGACATCGGCAAGACCGAAGTCTCCTCCCTCCAAGTGAGCTTGGCAATGGCCGTATGTTCGGGCGGTAGAGCTTGCAGTAAAATATATTCATATTGACGATGTGTTGAACCCTCTGGTGGGTCGTACGCGTTAAGGCGGCCACGGCAGCTATCCATGATCTAAAGGTACTCGCCAGGGTCCTGTTCTGAACGCATTCGCGTGCTGTTCATTTTGGAATGCTCCGCGCAAATCACTCCGCGCGAGTTCCCTTTGAACTTCTCGCGCAGCGCTGCCCGCTCCTCCTGCTGCCCGTGTCCCTGCTCCATCCTCGGGTGTAATGCTCTCGAATCTCCGTTCGATGAAGAAGACTAAGCCCCCCGTCGAAAAGAACAGTATGCTGAATAGATCCTAGTTGGCGGCATCCGACGCTGCACGGGCGGTGGCCTGACTGTCGTCGGTCTCCGAGGGTCGCTCTTGCTCTTGCAGGATGTTGAATATGGCTCTGTTGCAGATGCTGAGACTGGCGCAAAGCTTTGAACCCCATTCAAGGAATTCGTCTGCCTTTTTGTCGTCGAATTTTGATATTTAATTCAGTAAAACGTGAAGGTTGTTCGCTGTTTGCTCTTTGACAGTGGACTCCCTCGTTTTTCCGTGGGAAGATCTCATGGCGACGGCGTTCTATCTGCGCAATCGGATGCCGCATTCGGCGCTCGAAACGGAAACACCTTCCTTCCAAATATAAGATTGTTTACGGCAAAGATGCCGACCTTAACCTACAGACTGTCGGGCAAATAGGAACAAACGCGCAGCATTAAGTAGCAGGTCTCTTCCAGAAGAACACGCTGCAGGCGCTAGATTTTGCTGTGTGAGGCGATCAAGTCGCCGAGAGAGCACTAGCATTCAAGAATGGGAGAGGAGGATTGCGTGCGTAGCAATCGTATCATAGTGCGTAGGATAGAATCCTTAGGATTGGCGGATATCTACGTCACTCGGATTATTCACCTAAGTTCAGAGTGTGTTGATTGTTTGAGTCGCACGGGCAACAGCAGTAGAATTGCTGAGTCGCGACCTGTTCAGTGTCCTCGGTCTTGGACTCGAGACACAAGTTGGAACAAGTTGAAGCACTGGTATGGCCGGTGAGGGGAGGGGGGCGGGGCTCGAAGGGGGGCGGGGGGCGGGTAAAGAGGGGATAGGTCGCATATAGGAGATTACAGCACGCGTGATGCTAGTAGGCGATGGTGGAGGCGGCGGGGAGGGGGGAGGGATGTACGGTGGTGTACGGTGTACTCATTTGTTGCTTGCCTTAGTCATTTGACCATTGACCACGCATCCCTTTTCGAGACGGAGCACCGTTCCTGCTCCTAACAGAGACACCTCCAACAGTTGGGCGCCGCTTCTTCCATATATTACATAGAAACTGTTTGCTTATCCTATCCCCGTCCTGTTTCGCCGTCTGCGACCACCATCTATCTCCTACGATAGCGATCGTTTTCTCGCTACTCTCTAGTCTACCAAACTCTTCCGTGTCACATACTTTTTTTTTTTTCATCCTCCGGCGGATGGGGAAAAATAACGCTTAAGCTCACCACACTTCCACGCATTTTCATACGCGTCGTGTGTCGATTTAACTCAGTTGCTTTCGCAACCCAACGCTAGCTGGCGCACCCTTCAGACTCCACTGTAGTGATAGATACGTCTAATTTCTCATCTCCTCCTCTAACGTATTCCGGTCCTCCTTGTATATTTAATATTCTCCTACTATGTGAGTCCTGCTCTCTATTGTTGAGCCACACCGGCACATATTTGTAGCCATGTCCTCCTCCTCCAGACTACTGGTATATCTCTTTCTTCTTTCTGGTAGGTCCAGGTCCCCTACACGGAATCGCAGTTTCAGCTTTTTCGCGTAGTGCATTGGGCCGTGCAGATACGTTTTCAGTCCAATATCTTCTCTCAACCCCCGTGTACCTCTAAGTGCTCCTCCTCTCTTTCACCTCATTTCTTAGCGTTTGCCTTTCCCTTTGTTCTGTTCTTCGTTTTACCCATGTCTTGTACCCGCCAAACTTATCTGTAGACAGTACCTGTTCTTAGTCCAAACGCGCGGGGGGGGGGGTTAATTGGAACTTGACAAACACATGATAAATGAATTGGAGTTACTGCATGGATGGCTAGAAAGGTACAGAGATGGTATCACCTGTCGGGTAGTGTTTATAACTCTGGGGGGTTTCGATTTTGGTGGGAAGGAAGGGGAGGGAGGAAGGGGGGAGGGGGGGGGGGGGGGGGGGGGGGGGGGGGGGCGTGGAGAGGTTGTTCCGGGCGGAGGTGGAGAGGAGCAAAATATTCGGCCTGCTTTCTAAAAAAATCAGATACTTGTATATGCCCAGTGTTTCAAAGACGAACTATGAGGTGGATGGGAGCGCAAATATACGTGGTATTGATTTTATGTCAATCTTATTCACAGTAGTTTTTGATTTCCGTATAGTATGAGTACTACGGATGGTACTTACCGTATGTTGTTGTGTTGGTTGTTTTGTATGTGTAGTTTTAGGCCAAATATACCTGTGTTAAGGAATTAGAGGGTATTGTTAGTATAATAGTCCGTTTGACCACTTGCGTAAGGTTAACCAATAGATTACCCCAAACTAAGCCTTATAACACTCTCCCCCAGTGAAACGGCGGGATAGCAGGTCGGCCGGGATATACGTGAGGACCTGTCAATATCCAAGCGGTTTCATTTCCTGGGTATGCCGGCCTGTTTTCTAAGTTCGACATGGGGAAAACCGTAAAAAAAATATTATTGGTGGGTTGTGGGATTCAAATCCACTTTTCAAAAACCCATGGTCCTGCGGACAACATCATTAAGAAATAAGAGAGTATTAGTCCGTTTGACCACTGGTAACAGGTTAACCAATTCCCTACCCAAACTAAGCTTTGTAACGCCTGTTTTACTCGGCTGGATTGTCAAAAACAAGGATACCCTTTCCTCAAAATCCACCCCGTTGTTTTCGATGGCGCAACCGATCAGTTTTCAGCAATATGCATTGATTGTTGGTCAGAACTGGGGCCAAAAACAATTACTTGTGGGATTTTTTGGCTAAAACAAATCATGAGGTCCCGTCAGAATCGATTGGCAAATTGGACGAACAACAGCAGTAAGAACTATTTTTTATAACTTATTTCCGGCTGGTTGGAACGGTTGGAATGGAACGAGGCTGTTCGCATTGCATTCATTCGTTCCATTCCAACCCCCGTTTGTGTCCGATGTGAACTGGTGAATTTATGGGCAACCGACCCGAACAGATAATATTTAGCTCTTGGCCAATGAGAGCGTAAAACATACGAGCGGGTTCTTCACGGACGGGTCAAAACCCGACCCGCGGTTCGGGTCAGGGGGGTTTCAAAATGTCGCGGGTTGGGTCGGGTCGGGCAATTATGTGTTAAAATCTCACGGGTCGGGTCGGGTCAGGCAGTTTTTAAATGTCGCGGGTCCCGGGTCGGGTCAAGAGGTTTTTAAATCTCGCGGGTTGGGTTGGGTCGGGTCAAAAGGTTTTGGAATCTCGCGGGTCGAGTCGGGTCAAGTCAGGTTAGGTCAGGCGATTTTAAAATCTCCCGGGTTGGGTCGGGTCATGGCCCGCGGGACACGGGTAATTCGCGGGTCAATCTACTATGACCCGTGACTTGCTTTTGGCTGACCCGCGGGTCGAACCCGGGGAGCTGGCCTGCGGATTCGCCTTTTTCAAACTTACAGCTGCCTGCCGGAGGGCATTTGTCGTGCCGGCATCCCGCCTCAATAGTGCCGATACTCCTATCGTATGTTATCATAGCGCCCACAACAATGATACCAAGCAATGCATAAATATTGGCAGAAATTAATATGCGAATCTCGTGTCGGATGAAGCCGTAGGTATCATTCAGGTGTATTGTCTTTTCATACATCCAAGTCCACTAAAAAGAGCCAGCCCACAAACCCTTGTTGCATTGCAGAGTACAAAACAATACAGGCGTGTAATGGAGTGCCCTCCGTGGAAGGATACGGTATAGATTCGACGTGAAACCATGTCATGGTTGAGGTGAAGCCACGTTACATTAGATGTCCCATTCACGTCAAGGCCATCATACATGGGCGGTAATGTAGATGACGATGACGGGACAAGCAGGACGCCTCACATCTCACCACCTTGCACTACCTGCTCTACCCTGCCCTACTTTGTCCTGTCTTGTTTTGTCTGCCTTTTAGAGTTCAATATAGAGGAAATAATGCATAAGAGCTTTTGAGTCTATCCCTGGCTGGAGCGAGCCATGAGGAGAGACCAAACAAGGGCGGGCACTGAAACCCATGAAGAGCACGCTTCCCAACACCGACCAACCACGCATCCCCCACTCGGAGTACCACTACATTTGGCGTCGTCGGAGCAGTGAACGTGCCGATCTTGGGCTTGCGCGACCTCCTCCCCGGTGCTCTTCTCTCCCCAAGACAAGCTCTTTCGGCCTTGTTGCATACATAGCTTTGCAATTTACTTTTTTCCGTTTTCTTCAGATGGTTTTTGTTTGGCTTTGCCCGTTGTCTTTTACTGTACTTTGTTTTTTCCAGTAACGAACTTGGTTATCATTCCGTCTCCTATCTGTTGAACCACAGGCTCCTCCGGGCCTCTGCTTTGTGACCGAGACGTTGGGTCTGCAGCTACCACGGCTTTGCGGCAGCAGCTTTTCGATATATTGTCTCCCCGTGCTCTTTCTTCGTGGGACACTATGACAATCAAACAACCCCCCCCCCCCCCGTATTTGTTTTGGTGCTATATTTATTTGTTCTTATCTCTTCTTTTCCAACTTCAAAAGCGTTCCTAGTCTAATTCCAAGTGTTTTGTGCCCGTGCTGGGAGTGCTGTCCCTCAGAATACCCCGCCAGGTTAACAAAACCTTGTGGGCAATTACGCGGTTAAAACCCTGTGAGCTGTTTGCACTCGACTAGTTCGAGTGGCCGGCTCCGTTGCACCACACCTTACTACTCTACCGTGTCGCTACGGAATAGGGGTACATGCAATAGTGTGCCCTACCACACCCCTCCGAGTACGAGTTGCGCGCTTCGGATGAATGCAATAAATCTCCCTTGTTCTCTCTCCTACTTTTGGCCATCCCGTCGCATTTCTGATAATAATCTATTGTTCACGGCAGTGCGTGACTATAATTTGGTACCCTCGTACTACAAGAAAGCACGTATCCGTTTTACCCCGGACAATTATTTTTTGGGGGTTTCGTTTTTTAGCTGAACCATGTTTGGTTTCTTGGCATATTTTTACCAGGTACCAGCACGGCCACTTTTTCTTGTTTCTTTTCGGCGTACCTGCCCATAGGGTTTAACTACACCGGCCTTAATCATGGCTTCACAGCCCGTCCCGACTGTGCAGTCCACAGGCCGTCCCCTCTTGGCGCCTGTTTTTATCTTGGCTTGTTGGCGTACTTGTCGCATCGCCCCCACGTTTTGACCTCAGTTTGGCTTCGCAGCCCATGTAGGTCGTTTCCTGTCGACCCCCTTTCATGTTATGTTTTCGGCGAAATCGTTTCGGAGGAAGGCCTTCGCTACGTACCTAGCGTTGCTCATTTTCTTAAAGTAGCCTTCAAGATCCCTTGCTATGGACCCTCCATGTTTTGTCAGGCTGCAGTATGTTGCTATGACACGATTTCCTACTTCCTGTTATTCCATGCATTTTTCTCGGTTACCATTTTAGGGTTGCTCCACGTTAGCGACCCCGTGTTCCCGACGCATAGTACCTAGCTGCGGCTTTATTCGTACTGTCTTCTCTGTTCCCTACATTCTTTCTTGAGCTAGACACTTCCAACGCTTCGAGCTGAACGAGTATCTTCTTGTTGACCCCATTTTTGTCTTGCTTTGTTATGGTTGAATAGCCTCGCGACGTTTGCTGGTATTGTTCCCGTTATTAGTTATCCTCTCAAGGTGTCATATGTCAGCTCTATTTCCGGCTTAAGATAATACCTTCCGTGTTTCTGTGTCTACGTTTCAGTTTCGTCCTTTTGTTTGCGTATTGCTTTGGCTAGGTGACCTCACCGCTTATCTCTTCCCGTTTTCCTGGTACTGCACCCAGATAGCTTCTAAGGGTGCTCCACTGTTGCCCCCCGGTTCAGCTTTCCGGCGTATCACACACGCCTCCAGTACCACCATTTTGGTGTTGTCTGTGTCACTGTTTAGGTGTTGTCTTTCTCTGCGTTTTAGCGATGTGTTTTGGTTGCCTCGGTTTCCCGTTCAACAGTTCGACCAAGGGCCTTGTGCTAGCCTCCTAGGTCCCACATTTTACAGCCCTTGTGATTCCGTTACACCTCTGCGTACTGGTTCTTTATAGTTTTGCCTTTCGACCAATGGTCCCACGTCAGCCTTCCAGGTCCAACCTTGCGGACCCTGACATTATTTTAGGCAGTGTTCTTTGTTTTCTCTTGTTTCAGGCTCTTTCTCTTCTGCCTTTCGACCAATGGCCCGACGCTTGCGTACTTCTTCGCGTCTTGGTTGTTTCTCTTTCACCGTCCAACCGATGGCCCTACGTCAGCTGTCCATGTCCAACGTAGCGGACTTTGACGTTATTTTAGGCAGTGTTCCTTGATTTCTCTCTTATCTTCCGGCAAATGGACCGACCGCCCGCCCCTTCGGCACTACGCTTCAGGCCGTAAACTCGTCTGGCCTTCACAGCGTGACACGTGTTCCCTTCTTCTCTTCTGACTTGGTTTCCGCGTCTATACCTTCCTCTTTGGCTCCCGTTGCATCCTTGC
Organism: Undaria pinnatifida; assembly: GCA_012845835.1. Classification (NCBI taxonomy): domain Eukaryota; class Phaeophyceae; order Laminariales; family Alariaceae; genus Undaria; species Undaria pinnatifida. The sequence goes on along the minus strand of JABAKD010000012.1, from coordinate 3,808,770 downwards.
GCTCAGTGGCCGCGCCCTTAGTGTTTTCGTAGGCCGGTTGCTACTGGTGTACCGTAGGTACATATCCTTTCTCGAGCTTTCACGGTTGTGAGCTCAATCATAGCGTTGTATATCTTGCAATGAGGCACTTAAGCCTCATAATCACGAGGTGTGGGGGAATCTATAGCCTCATTTTCGTTTGTTTCGAATAGCCGCATCTTCGATCCCCTTTCCGATTCTGAATGTTTTGTTCACATCCTTTGATTGCCAGGTGATCTGCATCTACGACTATTCAGGGTGGCCTAATGTACTGGAGTGCCATCCGTAAAAGGATATTGTACAGATTTGACGTAAAACTATGTCATGGTTGAGGTGAAACCACGTGACATTATATGTCACATTCACGTCAAGGCCATCATATAGATGGGCGGTAATGTAGGTAACGATGACGGGACAAGCAGGACGCCCCTCATCTCACTACCCTGCACTACCCGCGCACTACCCTGCGCTACCCTGCCTAGCCCTGTTATGTCTTGTTTTTTAGCACTCCATTTAGGGAAATAATGCATAATAAGCTTGGAGCTCAGCCAGCGAGCCATGAGGAGAGACCAAACAAGGGCACTGGAGCCTATGAGGAGCACGCTTCCCAACACCAACCAAGCACGCATCCATCCCCCACTCGGTGTACCACTACGGTAGGGGGGGTACCCCCGTTTTCACTGGTGTGTTTGAGCCACTCGCACGAGTAGCTCTGTACCCTACGGATGAGGATGGTTTAGGCACTTGGTTTGGCGCAGCTTAGATCACCTTTCTTTGCATTGCGGAATGATTTCGTCAACGTAAGACATAAAGAAAACGTAAGATTGCATAGAAACAAAGGGGTTACTCGCGCGAGTGACCCCTAGCCACTGAAATAAAAGGCCCAAAAGGGGACCCCCCTACCGTAGCCTGGGTCGCGACACAAGGCAGTGCACAAGAACCCATGTACGACGTACGTATACATTTAATACTCGGTAAGAATAACCACACAAGTACGAAATATGACCAAACGTAAAAAGCAGCAGCACCGGCAGCAGCACCAGCTAGCTGCGGATCCCGGGTCTTCGCGGGTCGCAGCCCCTGCTGACAGATGCACCGCCCCAGTTGTGGGCTGCTTGCTGCCGGAGGCAGCTCAGGTAGGCTTGCCGGGGCCGGAGACTGCATAGTAGCTAGCTCGCTCGTCGAGGTGGAGGCAGAAGCCATCGGATTAGTAGAGCTGTCGGGTCGACCCGGGGGTCTAGCGCTACGGGCACGCTAACTGCGGATATAGATCTATGGGTTGTGCGCTCTTTTTCATTTTTGCGCGCCACCACAAAGTAATGCTGCAAACAATACCGGTAAACAAAGCAGAAAGCACGACACCCTCTGGGGAAACGTACGAGGGGCCAAGGACCAACCAACCGACCAAGAGCGCATACATCCAGACATGTTTTGATCCGTGATTTTTGGAGTTTGATCCATGAAATACATCACGGGTCCCGTCGACCCGATCCGCATGAAACTCGCACCTCACGGGTCACTCGGAGTGCGGCGGGTCGGGTCAGCAGGCTTTCAAATGTCGCGGCTCTGTTCGGGTCGGGTCAGGAAGTTTCAAATCTCACGGGTCGGGTCGAGTCTGGTCGGGTCGGGTCTGGTCTGGTCTGGTTTGGACGGGTCGGGTCGGGTCGGGTCGGGTCAAGTCGGGTCGGGTCGGGTCGGGTCGGGTCGGGTCGGGTCGGGTCGGGTCGGGTCGGGTCGGGTCGGGTCGGGTCGGGTCGGGTCGGGTCGGGTCGGGTCGGGTCGGGTCGGGTCGGGTCGGGTCGGGTCGGGTCGGGTCGGGTCGGGTCGGGTCGGGTCGGGTCGGGTCGGGTCGGGTCGGGTCAGGTCGGGTCGGGTCGGGTCGGGTCGGGTCAAGACGTCTCGAATTTTTCGCGGGTCGGCTTCAGATCCGACTCGACCCGTGAGAGGTTTGACCTGACCCGTGAACAGCCCTGAAAAATACCCTCCAAGATCACCGCGGCCACATTATTCTCAGGTAGACCGGCTGAACGAAAAAGTGCGCCAGAAAGCTCTAGGAAAAGTACGGGGAGCATCCTGTGTGACGCGAGTCTAGACTAGTTTTTCTTTTCGTTTTTCGGGCCGTCCCGCCGAGTAAATCGCGTATGATCGGCATAAAATCTCAGTTTTATTGGCGAAAAATCATGAGTGTGAGGTCGTCAGAACTTGTGGACGAAAATCATGAGTGAGGTCGTTAGAACTTGTGGGCGAACACAAGTAAAAAGAAACCACAATATTAACAGCCCTCGGCCAAAGAGATAGCGCAAAGACTACCCCTCCAAGATCCGCGCCGCCACATTGATGGTTAGGTTTGCCATCGAGAGCATAAAAAGTACTCTCTCCAAGATCCGCGCGGCCATATTGTTAGGTCTGCTGAAAGTGCGTCAGAAAGCTCTGATAAACTTGGAAAAGTTTCGGGGAGAATCCCATGTGTAGGATTGGTACCAGGTATCAACAAAAACACGGGCGGGCTTGATTTTTGATTCTTGATTGTTTTGATGCTTGTTTCCTTGATTAATCAATGAATCAAAGTGAAAATGAATGTCGGGGATCGGTAGCTACCCGGCCGGCGCCGCCGTTGTGGGAGCCTGCGCGGTCTCGCGGGCAGCTGTACGCTGTACGCTCCGATTATGTACTATACTACTATTAATAGTACTACGAGTGTTACAAGGCACCGGCCGTTGTCCATTCTGTCGAACGTACGAGTACCACCACAGCCCTCTCGCACCCAACGCAGCGCCCAAGCCAACCTCCGAGCTTTGCCCTCCACCGTGAGACTCGGCTTGAGGAACCGAGACGCCGCACAAATCTCAAGCTTCTTCAAGTTCCTTTTCAGCGCTGAGTGCGAGATGCCCAAGCTGCGCTGCAGCAGCCCTCTGGGTGGTGCGGTGGTGCGAGTTTTGAGCGGCACCTCTTCTTGGAGCATCCCGTTCAGTTTCTCCGCGTCTACTGGTACCAGTAAACCTTCTCTGCCCGACCTTCTACCACGGAAGTTGCGCAGATTGACGTTCTCGGCACCGTCCTCCTTCTATTGCCGCTATCACTTCCACACGCCCATCACTTGATAGCGAGAGCATGGCAACTCCACTGCTGCGTTCTTGATGTGGCCATGCTCAGATGGCCGTCTGCCGGCGAGAAGATGCTCAATTCCTCAACGCCTATTACTTTCGTTGAGATTGTGCCTGGGCACCTTCTCGCGAGCAACTCTAGATATGGCAGGTGGCATTGCAAAAACAAGATGGAAAGGTCTTCAACCGGCGATTGCCCCGAGGGGGCTCGGCTTGCTGGTAGGTGGGGTGGCACGAGCGAGGGTCTACCTCTTCTACCTTTCTTCGAGGCTGGAGTTTTCGGAAAAGCTCGGATTGGGGAGTTCCAGTGAGGTTCCCACGAATCCGATACCAAAAACGGGGTCGTAAAAAACGTGAACCGACACAAGTTATGCCGCACAACCTCCAAAAAATTGTTGCTTTTGGCTTTTCATTCGGCCAGCAGCCAGCAGCCAGCAGCAACACAACATGTACAAGATTTATTGTAGTGAAATAACGTTACAACGGACAAGCACCGACCGAATATTACACCAGGTACCTGGTATATTACCAGTATCTAGAAAGATATGCTGGATCCTGCATGTTTGGATCCGGCATGTTTGATCTTCATCATCATCAGCGGATGATCAGCGAGCGTAGTATGATCAAGGCATGATGAGCTCTGAACGCGCGGTGCCGTTTGCTGCCAAGCCTCCTCAAGGATGGGACGATCATGTAAGTACCCACAACATCTATCTGGCGTGGTGGCTGTGTGTTACAGACTTTTTACTTGCAGCTCGTGGTTCGGCGACGTGGTGTTTTTGTGGACTTTTCAACTTTTACTGTATGTACAACTGGATACAGTACTTGTTTTTGGGGACAAAATTACACGGAAGTAGTACAGAAAAAAAAAAGTCAGTGTTGCGTTTTCTTGGCCATAGTCTACAAGCATGTGCACGGAACACACCGTCGTCACGGAGCTGCAGCGTGCCGGTCGCCCCCCCTGTGGTCTGGTGTTTAACCTCGAACACTACTAAGTAAGGTTGTAGTCAAGGGTTACATCTCGGCATGGGGATTTTCATCTTTTAGAGACACCAGGTGTGCCGAGAGCGCTTTATAGCGTGGGTGGGCACAATTCGGCGCGAGTCGACGAGGGGGAAGAATTAGCTGGGGTCTTGTCGCGATAAAATGAAGGCGCGTACCGTAGTGGGGAGGGGGGGGAAGAGCCTGCTTATTTGCTTGTCACAGTCAATCTGGATCTGAGTTACGTGTACCGTAGGGAGGGAGAAGAAGAAAGAAAAAGTGCGAAGATACTCGAGACGGGATGAACAAAAAAGCAAAAATGATACGGAGTCTCTACAGAGACTATATATAGTCTAGACTATAGCTACTACAGTATAGACTATGTGAGTTTCGTATTTTTCTCAGAAACTAAAGAGTACCGCCCCCCCACCATTGTACAAGTGTGTACGATTCACGGGGACCCTACGCTGTGGTATAACGGAGTGTATTTTCATTTTTTATAATACCTGGTCCACAACGTGAGTGGACAACGACGTAAACAGGCCACACAAGGAGACGAACTTGCCAACAGCGCGTGCCCCAGTGTAGTATTGACATAGCTTTGTACCGAGTACGAGCCATCTTTCCGGGATGGATGGCTGCGAGTGTGTGACCAATGTCGAAGCTCATCATGCCGCTCTTAAGTTGTTGAGAGGGGGGGCTCAGAGGCCGTGCCTTCACACTGCTTTCTTTGTCGTCGGATACGGGAAACATTACCCCAGCACAAAACCTGGTACAGGTTAGCCAACAAATAACAGAGTCAGCCCACGCTAGAGGTGCAGCAGAAGTTCCTAACAATTTTCTGAGCGCTCCTAGTATCGCGGAGAGAGCAGGGCGCTCAACATCTCACCCCTGAACATGACTTCGAAGGCAATTCGTTCGCGCAACCCGATCATCGTTTCTATTCGCTAGTCCTGAAACAAACATACTACCCACGGGTAAGTCTCCTACCAGGGTACCAGGAACTAACCGAGATACTTCCACGCTTGAGGGACTCAAGCGTTCAGAAACGCTTTCGCCCCAAAAACTGCAACTCCTTCCCAGCCGTAGGATGACTCAATAATAATATTTAAGTCTTGTTTTTTTTTTTTTTTGTAATTTTTCAGGCTCAGTTTTTCTTGTGGACGCGTGCTACGATAGAGAGGCATACAAGTACTGTATGTACTGTATCACTTTTCGTCTGAAATGGTTTCTGTTCATGACGGGCTTCCTTAAAGCCAAAGCCGCCGTCGGAAAAGCGGTGATTTTTTTTTTTTTTTTGTGATGATTCTCGTTGTGTACCTAAGACGCCATCATTCACGGGATGTTTCATCCGGTGGCAGTTTTTATTTTTCTCCTTCAAAAAACAGTTCATTGGGAGAGTGGCTGTCTTAAGCTCCCAAATTGAGGAACCTCAGAAAAAAACGTGGTGTACACCCCTCTATCGTAGTGGTCACACGTCTGTGGGCTACTTTCTTATGAGCGGGGCCGGTACTACTGACGCGTGCTACGATGGAGGTGTACCTTTTTTGGGCTAAAACGGTTTCTGAATGACGGGGGGGCTCCTTAACCCTCAACCGTCGGAAATAGAGGTGTTAAGGTATACCTTTTTTTGGCTGAAATGTTTTTTGAATGACGGGGGGGCTCCTTAACCCTCAATCGTCGGAAATAGAGGTGTTAATGTATACCTGGTACCTTTTTTTGGCTGAAATGTTTTCTGAATGACAGGGGGCCCTCAAAATCGTCGGAAATACGAAGGTTGTTTTTATTGCTTGATTCTCGTTGTATGGTACCTAGGCCATGGATTTTTCATCCGGTACGTACGCAGATTTTATTTTTCTCCACAATCAGTTTTTTGGGAGAGGTCTTAAGCTCCCAAAATTGAGCAACCTCAGAAAAAAAACGTGGTGTGCACCTCTGTCATCGTAGCACGCGTCTGTGGGCTACTTTCTTGTGAGCGGGGCCGGCATTACTACTACTATTAATACTGTAGAGCTCCCCTCAAGCAAGGAAGCTCAGAAAAAAAGCAATCTGACCAACCAAGGGCCCTTTATAGCTGCACAGGCTAATCATACCTCATCACGTTCATACCCTACGGTCATAACTTGCAGTCATATAACCGAAGCGTGCTACGTGCGGTAGAGTTACACACCAATTCTGTTCTGGGGCATCTCGCTTGAGGAGCTTCATGCCTCACTCTCAAAGTTTTTTTTTTTTGGGGGGGGGGGGGAGGGGAGGGGGGAGAGGGGCGCTCCCCGATGAATAGTGCAATGTCCTATATTATAAAAATAAAAATACACTCCAGCTGTGAGATCGAAGATTTTGTCGAAACTGATCTTTGCAAGCTGTGTTTGATACTCCGATCGCGCGTATTACGGGTTGTGATTCCAGCGATGTATTGGGTTTGGGCTACAAGGAGCCTCTGAAGTCCCGAAAATATTTTTGTCCCCCAAACACGCTACCTCCATGGTAACGTCAATCCATGTCCACATGTACCGCATGTTCGCCTTTTGCCGACACCAGCCGCGTGTGCGATGCGTGCCTCCGTCTGATTTGTCGCCCAGGTGGAGTCGATGCGTGCGACGCGCATGTACCTGCTGCAGACAAAGGGACCCACCCGCTTCGTGGTGAGCCTACTACTGGACATGCCGTACGCTTCGTCCTTATATCGGCACAGTGTAGGGGTCCTCCGGATAAGGCGACGGCGTGGCAGAGCAACATGACCGCCTTGTGGAGGGAAGCCGCCTTATTTAGTCCAGGCGATGAGCGCCGTTCTCCAGTCGCGCCAAACGATTTTGACCGCCTTATGTCGGGATACACCGCCTTATATAGGGATACCCCTATTGTAAATGCTTCGACAAGGAGACGGTACAGGATGGGGGGAGTGTACTCATTTCGTGGATAGCCGTAGTTGTATGACCGTGGACCCCTCGCGATATGGGGGGGGGGGTAAAAATTCGTTGATTTTCATATTATACCTGGTAGATTGTATTCAAGACAATGATGACGTTTTTTTTTTCAGCTTCGAACAAGATGACGTGTTTGTTACACATATACAACGAGATGGAGATGTTCTATCGTGTGCTGCTGTTGACGTTGCTAATGGTGGTGGTTGGTGGATTGGTACCTTATTTGTGAATGAGTGTATGCACCATCGCCTAGACCTAGCACCACGCGTATAGCAAACCCCTACATCTATGCGACCTAAAGCCCCCCCCCCCCCCCCGCCACATCCCCCCCCCCTCCCCCACAGGAGGGATTCATAGTTCCACGCACAAATTGAGCTGCCCCACCTGTCCCTCCCCCCCCCTCCCCCCCCTCCCGCCCCCCTTTTGATCAAAATCAGGCCCCCACGTCCTTCAAAACTCCGCCCTCCCCTCGCCGGTTATTCCACTTACGGGATTCACTTGATAAACTGATGCATTTCCCTCCACAGCTGTCAGATTTCGTCCCCCTCAGAAACGGGTTTTATAGTTTCCGCGCACAGACTACCTAACATCACCCTGTTGACCCTGATAGCTACACTGTAGTTGCAAGGGGGGTCGCAGACCTATATCCTTAGACCCTAATGAGGACACACAACCCGTAATACGCGCGATCGGAGTATCACACACAGCTTGCAAAGATGAGTGTCGACGAAATATTCGATCTCACAGCTGGAGTGTATACTATTTTTTTATAATATATTGTGATATCAACAGCAACGCAAAAAAATATTATTTCGGTGGAAGTTCAAAGCAGCTACGCATACACCATTTATCTGCTGCCCGTGCTGCATTTAACTGCCCTCTTCTTTGTTTTTCTTCCTGCGCGGCAAACACAGATCCGAGGAGAGGAGTCCGACCGCAAGTACACCGTGCTCGTCGGCAGCAGGGCGCAATGTTCGTGCGGCGTTACCCTTTGCCTGCACCACCTCTTCGTCATGATCAAGGTGGGCTGGGTCCACGAGATACCACTCTGCCCTGAAATATAAGCAACATTTGAACATTAACATCGAGATACCACTCTGCCCTGAAATATAAGCAACATTTGAACATTAATATCGAGATACCACTCTGCCCTGAAATATAAGCAACATTTATTTGAACATTAATATTGAGATACCACTCTGCCCTGAAATATAAGCAACATTTATTTGAACATTAATATCGAGATACCACTCTGCCCTGAAATATAAGCAACATTTATTTGAACATTAATATTGAGATACCACTCTGCCCTGAAATATACGCAACATTTACTTGAACATTAATATTGAGATACCACTCTGCCCTGAAATATAAGCAGCATTTGAACATTAATATCGAGATACCACTCTGCCCTGAAATATAAGCAACATTTGAACACTAATATAATGAGATACCACTCTGCGCTGAAATATAAGCAACATTTGAACACTAATATTGAGATACCACTCTGCCCTGAAATATAAGCAACATTTATTTGAACATTAATATTGAGATACCATTCTGCCCTGAAATATAAGCAACATTTGAACATAAATATTGAAATAAAATGTTGCTTGCGTTCACGGACAGAGTGCGTAGATACCATCGGTCAGAGCAGCCGTTCTAAGCAAAAAGTCGATTGGAAAACAGACAGCTTTACCCCTCTTTCCAGGCTATTCCCATGGCCACAAAAAAAAAACTGTCAGCCAGAGCAGTAAGTCTCAAGGTGGGTTGTTGGGTCAATGGAACCACAACAATCGGAGTGCTCGTGGTCGCTCAAAGCGCCCCGTTTTGTCACATCACCAACACCGCCGTATGCTCGAGGGGCTTCTTAGACGTGTGATCGGGCGGCTCTAACTGCCTGTGGACACCATGCTACACTACAGACCGAGGCTAGGGTAGGGGGGATACCCCCTCCTTTCACTTTCGGGTTCAAGCTACTCGCACGAGTGTCTCTGTATCTCACTGACGTAAAGCACGCTAGGCGGTTTTTTTGTTTGGCGCAGCTCAGCCACAACCATCCCATTACCATTGCGGGTTTCATATCGGAAAAATGAAAACAGCACGAAGGGCTACGGCCGCGGGAAACAGGGGAGGCACTCGCGCGAGTGAACCCGCGCCTCTGCAAATGAAAAGGTCCCTAAAAGGGGGACCCTCCTCTGCCGTAGCTTTCGTTTACGGTAGAGTCTACAACAGACGCGTGCTACGATAGAAGTGCTGCACACCACCTTTTTTTTTTGGAGGTTTCCTCAAATTTGGGAGGCTTAAGACATGATCCTTCCCAAAAACTGATTCGTTTGGTGAAAAATAAAAAAACTCTACCGGATAAAAAGGTCTAATGGTCAAGGTACACGGCGAGAATCATGCAAAAAAATGGCCTTTTTTATTTTATTTTTCCGGCGATAGTATTAGTATAGTATTAGTATATAGTCTAGTATTATTAGTAGGTTAAGGAACCCCGTCATTCAGAAACCATTTTCGCCAAAAAAAGGTGTACCTTCTCCATCGTAGCATGTGTCTCTAGAGGTGTGCCATTTTTCTTCTGGAGCTTCTCGCTTGAGGATTTGGACTGAAAACAAAAACGCTCACCGATTAACCATATCATGTCCTCTACTAGATTTAAAACGAGGAAAAACAAGAAAAAAAATGTGAAAAAAAGAAAAAAGAACATTCCAGCGATATCGTCTCTGAAGCGAAAAAAATATTTTTCAAGCCAAGAGAATGTTCTACATCTGCTGTCGTGCAGCAAGCGTCCTTGGAGCATGTCTGGGACCGTACGTAAGGCAACCGGCGGTCTCGAGAAAATACCCGATGTGTCACCCGCCGTCGCCAATTTTCGTAATGCAAGCCTTTTGGCGTCGGTCGGTCGGCCGGGAAAGAAAACACCTCCTCGAGCCGACGACAATGGGAGGATAAGGAGCATAACTCTATCTTGGCGTACAGCAAACAATCATTCGACAAGTTTCGGGGGGGGACGCTTCGACCCGTTATCCCCGAGAGTGTTCCCTCGCAGGAAACTAACTCCCTTTCCGACAGGTAACTCTGGGAGGACTTCGCTCCCCCACGATACGACACACGATTTCCACCCCAACATCCCATATAAGGCGGTCTGAGCAATGCGTATAAGGCGGTCAAAATCGCTCGGCGCGACCGAGGAACTGCACTCATGCCCTGGATTGAACAAGGCGGCTTCCCTCTACAAGGCGGTCACATTGCTTTGGCACACCACCGCCTTACCGGGAGGACCCCTATATAGTTCTGTTAGTCAAAAACTGCTGGAACAACGGACCGCACGGACGGCTTGTAAAAAGTAAGGGCCTCTCCGCGAAAACGATTTTATCGTTTCTGATACGAACAGCCCCCTTTCTTATTGTCTCCTGTGTCGAATCTTGTGTTGCATCGAACCACCGCAGGTGCTCAAAGTGCCACCGACGAACCCCTTAGCTTGGCAGACGGCGCTTATCGACTCCGAAGTAGACTGCATCCTCCGGCACGGCTGCGGCAACGGCAAGGCGGGGCGGGGGGGCGATGATGCCCCGGGGGATCGGGGGAGGGGGGAGATAGGGTCACCCGCAGGTGTGGGGAAAGTGGACTATTGTTTTTTGCACAATAAACATATAGGTTTGTCTGTAGTCCCCGAATTGACGAGCTTAGCCAGGCTTTTGCGCACTTCCTTTCTTTCAATGATTCCCTGAGCGGAATGCCTTCACGACCAGCCGACGACGCGATTGTGAGGGAAATATACCAAAACAGCATATGTTTCACAACAAATTCCACCCACGAATATGGCCTTCTGCATTTGATATCCACCACACAGGGCGTCGGGAGTTCCTACGACGAGGCGGGGGGCGTACCTCCTCCGGGGGTAGCGTAGTAGGTGGTGCGAAAGACGTGGGAGGGAGTGCGGAGGTTGGAGACGGTGCTGGTGCTGCTGGAGGTGGGACACGAAGGCAGGAGATCGTCCTGGGGGAGGTTTGCCCGGTGTGCCAGGAGCAAATGGAAGGAGGCGGAGACGAGGAGAGGGAAGAGGGGGCGACGACTGCGAGGGCAGGGCTAACGTACTGCAGGAACGGGTGTGGGAACAACATGCACGCCAGGTGTGTGAGAATGCAGCAGGGGTCCCCCGACAAGGCGGTCTGTGTAAGGCGATATCCCGATATAAGGCGGTCAAAACCGCTTGGCACGATTAGGGGAAGGAATTGCACTCATAACCTGGCATGAATAAGGCGGCTTCCCCCTGTAAGGCGGTCGCATTGCTCTGGCACACGGGTGAATAATGCGGCTTCCCTCTTTAAGGCGGTCGTAGTGCTCTGGCACAACCACCGCCTTTGTTGGGGGATCACAAAAAAAAAAAAGAATGCCAGGTATGTGAGAATCAAAGTGCACGCCAGGCCTGTGGCATGCTGTTACGGCGCATGCTGAATGAACGGTGTTTACATTTAGAAGCTACCACACGGGTGAAGTGAAAAACAGGCAGGCATATGTAATAACATTTTTTTTTTTTTTGTTGTGGAATGTTCCAAATCCGTCGCATTGGCACTTGGCGTCAGCCGGCGGTTGCGTTTCTTCAGGCCGTTTTTTGGTTCTGCGTGGTTCGCCCTTCCAAATCTACTGCTGTAGTGTGCATCACGACGCGTTGTCTACAGAGCTCAATCGAGCACATGCGGCACACCCAACTGGTTTGGTTGCAGCCAGACCCAAACCAGACAAGCTGGAAGCCCCACACAGCAGCAGGGGGCTCCCAATAATGCCGGTGTATGCCAGTCCAATATACCGGCACTATTCAGGGCACCGGCACTATTCAGCAATAATAGGGTTAGTGTAGATGGTTCTAGTCTTGAGACTTCCCACGGTGGGGATTGCAATTTTGGGGTTATTATTTTTTTATTTTCCGGTTGAGCTCCTCCAGTCCGGAATAATGGATCAGCACGACAAATACTAAGAGCATCGTACGTCCGAAGTATTTAGTGTTTTGTGTTTTCAAAACTAGAGCGCGTCGAAAAACGTTTTGGTCGGGCTGCGCGAAACGAAATGCCGTCGAATCCATGCTTCGAGGTGAGACACTGCGGCTGCGTTATCCTCATGCTAAAGGCTCAGAAGCTTCTTCTCAGAAACTTCTGCTGCACCCCTGCCGTGGGTGGGATGGATTTCTTTCCTACGATAGAGGTATACCTTTTTTTGGCAAAAATGGCTTCTGAATGACGGGGGCTCCTTAACCCAAGAAACGTCGGAAATAGAGGTGTTAAGGTATACCTTTTTTTGGCGAAAATGGCTTCTGAATGACGGCGTTCCTTAACCGGTATACCTTTTTTGGCTGTTTTGTTTTCTGAATGACGGGGGCTCTTAAAACCCAAGATCGTCACAAACATTACAGGCCATTTTTTTTTTTTTTACTGTTTCTCGTTGTGTACCTAGGCCGTGAAAGCTTTCATCCGGTATCATAGCAGTTTCCCTTTCATTTTTCTTGAAAAAACAAAAAAGTTTTTTTTGGAGAAGGTCTTAATCGGCCTCCCAAATTGAGGAAACCTCATACAAAAAAAGTGGTGCACCTCCATCTTAGCACGCGTCAGTCTAGAGAGCAGCGGTACTATTCAACCAGCACTACTACGGTGGCGACAAAAGGTGGCGCTTTTCTCGTGCCGCACGTTTTGCACGTTTGCTCGAATCCTGCCCCAGATGCATGCTGATGTACGCAGAGCACAGACGTTCCAGCGGGGACAAGGTCAACTGCCCCCTGTGCCGGGTCGATTGGGGAATATCTGCCGTTCGGGCGTTGAGAAAAGATGCGTTCGACAAAAATCATCTCCACCTTGCTGGCCCCGGTCAAGGCGGAATAAGCGGTTTGACGGCCGTGGCACATGCGGGTGTCGTCCCCGTGACTTGCCGAAGCTGCAACGTCAAGGTTCGCGCGGCTTTTTTTCGGTGCCTGGTGTGCACACCCGCAGGCTCGTGGGTGAGTGGTTTTTTCTCGTGGTATGAAGTCGGTCAACACTTCCACTGCCACAGCCCATTCACCCATGCAGAAAACGTATGGGTCCCGCGTCTCGTCGTATACGAGCTACGCTCGTATGACAGCTAAGTAGCTACTGATACAGATATAGTCTATATACATTGAAGTGTTTATGTCTTGTCCTCCGACAATATTGCGTAGATGATATCGTTCCGATAGAAGTCGAGTGCCCATTCATGAAACAGTGGCATACCCTATCTCTCCTATGGCCCCTGCCAACCATTTTTCCCATCGTTTTCCCCACATCTTGTCATTTTAAGTACCACCGATGTCGTTTATCCTAGTCCTCATCAACATCCCATCGAAGCTTAGAGATTGAATGTCCAGTCGCCGCCCCGCCCGTCCAGCGTCGTCGTTACGCGTACTTAAGGCTGGGCTGCACCTCATGTTTTGTCAGGTTCCTGCTTGCACTATAGAGGAAGTCTGTGTGTCGTATCCCAAGAAAAAGAAGAAAACACGATTTTTTTTTTCAGGGGAAAAAAAAAATCAAAGCGCATAAACCCAACCCGAGGGGCAAGAAAAAAAAAAAATCAAAGCGCGTAAATCCAACCCGTGACCTTATTTGATAGGTACAAAACGAATAACATCGAAAAAAAAATACTATTAAAACAAAGGGATCACGACGGTAGAGGTCAAAGATGTCGGTTGACGGCACTCTTGACTTTCGTGACGGGACAGCCGTCAAAGGCAACCGTCAAGGACAGCCAACCGTCAAGGACAACCGTCAAGGACGACCGTCAAGGACCGATCCATACTAAAACCAGTATATTACGTCTAGAGAGGCCTTGACGGGACGAAACTAGACCGTCAACCGGCAATTTCTCGACGGCTTTGGGGCTAAGGAGTCCCCCGTCATTCAGAACATATCTCCTTCCGTGAAGGCGTAGTTTCTCTCCCTATGGCCCTCTGCCAATATCCAAATTCATGCATATATATGTATAAAATATCCATATTAGTATACTTCGACATATACATACAAATCGTTCGTGAGGGGCGGTGAAAATCCCATGTAGTTCATTCACACTGTTTGAGGGAGACACAAAGAAGGAAAATCAGGGCTCTTCACGGGTCGTATGACTTCTCGTCGGGTCGGATCGAGGCAGGGCGGCACGGCCCAACGTGTCATGCCTGAAACTGTCTTGACCCGACCCGACCCGACCCGACCCGACCCGACCCGACCCATGACGCATCGAACACCTTCTGACCTGAGCCGACTCGACCCGCGAGATTTTTTAGCACCTCTTGACCCGGCCCGGCGGGCCGGGTCACGATCCATGAAAAGCCATGAGAAATATGTACATCTGGTGGGAGGGGCGGGGGGGCGGGCAAAATCCCGTCAATCCATACTATTTCCAAGACATTTATTTGTTTTGTGGTAGAGGGAGACGATAATCCTTGGAACCCCCCCCTCCGCCCCAATTATTGTGTGTGTGTTTTTACAAAATATTCTAATTTTTTTCAGTTTATTTCACGGATCATGTTCCGACCCGCAGATCGGGTCAGGGTGTAACAACAAAATATCGCGGGTTGAGTGCGGTCGGATCAAGAGGTATTTTCAGTCTCACGAAACGGGTCGGATAGGGTCTCAGGAGGTTTTCAACTGTCACGGGTCGGGTCTTGTCGGATCGGCCTGGCCCGACTTGACCCGACCAGCGAGCAACGAATCGACCCACGAAAGACGCCGTCTTTTATTTGTGTGTGTGTGTTTTTTTTTTCATCGTGTGTTGTTGTGCACGTTCATTTTTTCTCAAAATAAACAGTCTCATCAAATCGAGGCGCATCTATCTGTCACCCTGTTACTAGCAGGACTAAAACTATCATGAATGGTAGCACATGTGCGTCTTTTGGTTAAGGTCGCCGCTCGCCCCTTTCTTTTCCGCTCGCCCCGCAGGACCTGTGCAGGAGGTGCTACACGACCACCACCACCGTCGCTGGCAACAGCAGCAACAGCAGCAGCAGCAGCAGCAGCGGCGGTGCAAGCGGGACTTGCACCCCCCTGGGGAGGCGTCGTCATCCATTCGTACAAGGGGAGGCGGCCAACGATCCACCGGAATGGGCGCCCGCCGAACCACTGCAAGGCGGCAGGAGACACGGGTCGGGTATGGGGGGAGGGGCCAGCGGGAGATCTGCCGCAGCTGGGGTTTTGTCGCTGCAGGTCAGATCATTCTCGAAGCTTTACGGGTACTGAATGGGGGCGGCTGGGGTTAGCTGTGCCGTGCTGTGTGCGTTCTGGCCCAGGGGCGTTTTCGTCGTTTACGGTCGGTGAAAAAATAACGGCAGAGTGTGTTTGATCTTTTCTTGGCGGTGTTCGGGGGTTTTCTACGCCCGGGCTAGCGTGTCAACCCGCAGGCGATTTTCTTTGCTATTTTTTTGCTCTATCTCGCGTGGACGATTTTACGCTAGTCTGGAGTAGGAAAGGCTTTCTCGCTAAGCGTGGCACCCAACTCGAGGGAGACGTTGCCTAACGTGCTGCGGAAAGAAACGGCCAGCGAATAGATCTTCGATGGAAGATGACACAATAATGGCAGGCAAAATCGCCCTAGCAGCCTTTGGCGGCTAGGGAACTCTATCATCGCACTTGCGTTACGGATAGCAGGTTTGTGTGCATAGGGTGGTAGCCCTTTTGCCGCTGCGAAAGTATTCCACTCTGACTTCACGTAGGTTGTCCCCCACAAAAAGGTGGTTGCGGTTGGTTCTCAAGGAGTCAAGGCTAGGCCTTCTTTGAGTCGACGACCCGGGACAATCTTTGTTTAACAAATCAACAGGTTCCGTAGGTCTTTTATTCGTTTCGACGACCCGGGGACAATACTTGTTTTGAACCAATCAACAGACTCTAGGTCTTCTTTGCTTTGACAACCCGGGACAAAATGTGTTTTTTTACCCATCAACAGGCTTCGTGTAGGTCTTCTTTTGTTTCGATGACCAGGTACAACGCTTGTGCAACCAATCAACAGGCTGTGTAGGTCTTCTTCATTTTGACGACCCGGGACAATATGTTCTTTAATCAATCCACAGGCTAGGTCTTCTTTGTTTCGACGACCCCGGGACAATATGTATCTTCACCAATCAACAAATATCTTCTTGCCACACAAGGAACAAACCCCCAAGCTTTTTCATAAACAAAAATCTGGATTCACAACGCTTCAAACATCCCCCATCACAACAAACCACGGATTTATTTGCGTAATTTTTCGATTCTGCGGGTTCACCCAAATCCTTTTTTACAAGTTTTCATCTTTTGTTTAATAACGGCAGCCTTTTCTTTTATCTTGTGACTCTCTGGCACCAGCATCATCGCCAGTGCCCTCGCCGCGCCGTGCTTGTGCCACCCACCGCGACGATACGCAGGGGAGAGAGATCACAACCGCCGACTTCGAGCTGCTTCTCACGCTAGACGTGTCGCCCGCCCCTCCCCTTCACGAGCACCTCCTCCAAGCGCTGCCGCCGTGCGACGGTCTAGAAAGCGACACCAACGACATGTGCCTGCTACCAGCCCCACCGCAGGCGCTGCAATCAAGACCGGTCCAATCTGCGCTGGTACCTCCGCGGCACCCTCAACGGGTACCGCCGGCGCCGGCAGTGACACCGGAGCGTGTCGATTTGTCATCTTCTGCGCTTGAAGTGGCGTCGTTGGAAGGTAGCACTGACGGCGGCGTGGGAGGTGATGATAACGGTCGTGGTCCATCAGATACCTCGCTCACAACTGCAGGATCGCAGATAATGCCGACCGGACGTCCGACACACGCGGCGGCGCCATTTTCGGTGCTGTCACCTGCGTTCGATGTCTCAACGGCCACGGTACCAACCGCAGCAGCACTAGCAACAC
Organism: Undaria pinnatifida; assembly: GCA_012845835.1. NCBI lineage: Eukaryota > Phaeophyceae > Laminariales > Alariaceae > Undaria > Undaria pinnatifida. The sequence continues at coordinate 3,791,865 of JABAKD010000012.1, read as the reverse complement.
CATCAGCCGCCGCAGGGGCAGCAGGTGCAGCAGGTGCAGATGCAGCCGAAGGAGCAGCAGGAGAAGCAGAAGCAGCAGAAGCAGGAGCAGCAGCAGCAGGAGGAGGAGGAGGAGGAGGAGGAGGAGCAACAGAAGCGGCACGAGCAACAGGAGCAGCAGCAATAGCAAGAGCAACAGCAGCAGCAGCAGCAGCGTCAATGGCGGCAGGAGCAGAAGCAGAAGCAGAAGCAGAAGCACCCGATCAGACGCCGGCAGCCACACCGTCGCCACCCTCGGACCAGGTAGCCCCAGTCTCAGGGAGCTTCACTGTCGGGAACGCCGCGTGCTCGTTTTGCTCCTGTAGCAGCGCCGCAGGCCGGGGTACCGGTGGGGGAGAAGGCACTAGCATCGACACACGCAATCCGAGTGGAGGACGGGCGTCGCCGAATAGCCAGCCGGATCGCGAGCAAGTCGCCCCGCTCCGCGTTCGTCGGCGATTACCGTGCGGCCATCGCGCGCACGATGCATGCCTTATCCCCATCATTCTCGAAGGTGTTGGTAGGGGTGATCCAGCGCTTTGCTTGTGCCCCCTGGATTTCTCGCCGCTTTTCCCCGCGCTATCTCGGCGGCGGCGGCGGCGGCAGCGCCGCCGCCGCTCTCCAGGAAGTGAAGGCGGTGCGTCAGCAGCAACAACAGCAACAACCGCAGCAGCAGAAGAAGAAGCAGAAGCCGGTCACACGCATTGTGGCGATTTCCTGGGGTCTTCACGTTTAGAAGTGACGTCGACTGCCTTCGCCGCCGCGGCCACCGCCGTTACCACCACCACCACCACCGCCGCCGCCGCCACTGGCATCACGATGAACAGGTACGAACGAGTGGCCGCCACGAGAAAAGCGCTTCGGCGCAATAGAGGCGCCACCGCCACCGTCGCCGCCGGAGGTCGCGGGGGACAAGCCACCGACCTTGTCGGCATTGCCCTTGTCGGCTCAAGTTTTTCCCTGCCACCGCCACAGCCCTACAGGAATAGAGCTACGGTGACCATGTCGGCGGAAACTCTCCCAAGGGAAGGGGGGAGCGTTGTTAACAGGGGTGTTGTGTCGGCGCCCGAGCCCGGGTCGTTCCGACGTCTCGCGGGGGTGAACAGGAAGAGGGACAGAGGGGATGGTGAAATTAGCTGTGGCGGGACGGGGGTGCACGGGAAGCGAGACAGAGCACGCGGTGGAGTTAGGATTGGCGGGGCGGAGCACGGGAACGGTAGCCCTGCTGGAGGAGAAGTGAGTAGGGTTCGTAGAGAAGGTGCCGGGGTCGACTCGAGTTTGCGGGATGCTGATCACGGAGGGGGAGTGATAGATCGGACGGTTGGGCGTGATGTCGATCTTTCCGTTGGAGGGGGAAGGATGAATCGAACAGTTGGGTGTGATGTCGATATTTCTGTGGGAGGGGCCAGGATAGATTGGGCGGTGGGTGGCGGGTCAGCGGGAAGCGCAGGGGGGATTCAAGTAGCTCCCCCTGGGCCGCCGCGACAGCGGGGGAGACGACCGCGTTCTCCCTCCGTTGCACGAGGACTGACAATCAACGGAGGGGGCCGAAGGGGTAGCGATTGCCGCGCACGTGATAGTGGAGCAAGCGTTCATGGGAACAGCGTCGGTAGTTGTATGAACAGAGATAACTCCCGCGCTATCAACAGTATCCTAGAGGGGCCGCCGATGACCTCCTCTCTTCTGGCGCCCGCGGCGCTCGTGGGGAGAAAAACTGGAGTAAGAGCCGGCGGCAGAACCTCGCCCTCACCCTTACCGGAGGTGGTGACCGTTGGACTTGGGCTGCGCGCGGTCGGCGAGGATCCATCAAGCGCCGGCCTCCAGGGGGAAAAACGCAGTGCGTTACGGCGTGTGAACTCGGACGAGGGTTCCTCCTCTGGCCGGAATGTTGCGGGTGCAAACACGGCTGCCCTAATTGTTACAGGTAGCGGAAGCGGAGGTGGTGGCGGGTAGCGGCAAGCGAGGGTGGTGGCGGGGTGGTAGCGGGGAATGACGTGCGCTATGATAGAGGAGGCATTTTACGTTTCTTTTTTTTCTGAACGACGGGGATCCTCGCTCCTCAACCCAAAATTGGAGGAAACCGTCGTCGTTCAGGTTTTGCAAAAATATATATACTAGTTTTGCGACGCGTGCTACGATAAGAGGTGCACCACTTTTTTTTCCCTGAGGTTTTCCTCAATTTGGAAGCTTGAGGCCTCTCCCAAAAACTGGTTTTTGAAAGAAAAATAAACCTGCTTTATCGCGGATGAAAAACCCCCATGGCCGAGGTACACGAGGAGAACCATTGCAAAAAAAAAGACCTATTTCCGACGTTTTGGGGGTTGAAGAGCCCCCCCGTCATTCAGAAACAATTTTCGCCAAAAAACGGTATACCTTAGCACCTCTATTTCCGACGATTGAGGGTTAAGGAGCCCCCCCGTCATTCAGAAACAATTTTCGCCAAAAAACGGTATACCTTAGCACCTCTATTTCCGACGATTGAGGGTTAAGGAGCCCCCCCGTCATTCAGAAACCATTTTAGCCAAAAAAACGGTATACCTTAACGCCTCTATTTCCGACGATTGAGAGTTAAAGAGCCCCGCCATTCAGAAACCATTTCCGTCAAAAAACGGTATACCTTATAAACACCTCTATTTCCGACCTTTATGGGCTAAGGAGCCCCCCCGTCATTCAGAAACCATTTTCGCCAAAAAACGGTATACCTTATAAACACCTCTATTTCCGACCTTTATGGGCTAAGGAGCCCCCCCGTCATTCAGAAACCGTTTCAGCCAAAAAAAGGTATCCTTTTATCGTCGCACGCCTCTTGTATGCCTAGGCCACGGGCTTGTCTGTTCAACGGGTTGCACTGCTGTGTTTTTTTTCTTCTTGAAATCAGTGTCGTGGGCGAGGTATAGGAGCTCCTCAAGTTGGCTACACGAGCCTCGTAAAACGACGGGCGCGCCTCTATCATAGCGGGCGTAGGTATTGCACCGAGGCTACGCTGTTACCAGGTAATGTTGTCTAGTATTTCGATGAAAATCGACGAGCATAAAAAAAGCTGAAAAAAGCGGGAATGTTTAAAAAAATTTACGCGCGATAAAAATGAAGGCATGCACCGGGGGCGGGGGGGGGGCGTACCGGGGGGGGGGGAGGGGGGAGAAGACGTCTGCGATCACCGCTTGTCCAGAAAGTTGCTGAGGATAGATAGGATAGAACCTCGGCGTACGGGTCGAGCTGGAAAGGAAAAAGGTAATGCTTAGAAAAGAAGAAGAAGAAGAAAAAGTAAAACATACATTGTACTTCCGTTTTCACTCGCGCGGACGGACGGCTGAATTATGCCTCAACTGAAAACAGGCTTACTACGTCAGAATTTAGCCGGCGCAGAGCAGCAGATTTTTTTGCATAGCGATCGTTTCAGATCGCGAAACCTGATAAAAACACACAAAAAGGCCAGGCCAGAGGCCAGGTCATCATTCGCGCGTGAGCGGCGGCGGCGGCTCTGAGCAGCTGAAGATCGAGGAGGCATACCCCACACGGTCAGTGGGGCGTGCACCGTGTGGGTGTTTTCTGAGTTCCTCCTAACGCGAGAGGAGCCCAGCATCTCACCCCCGGAATACGAATTTGAAGGCATTCGGTCTCGCACTCCGACAAAAACTTTTCTATATGCACCGCTAGTCCAAAAACAACAACAACTGATTGATGCTGCTTGCACTCGAAAAAAAAAAAAAAAAAAAACTTTGATGAACCGGTAGGTAGTACCTCTTTTATAGGGAAGCTCGACCAATCAGATTCGCGGGACTAATCAGTAAGGCCCGACCAATCACAAGGCCAGAATCGTTTGCCCCGAAAAAATCCACATGCCCCTATCATTATAAGGCTTAGTTTGGGTAAGCTGTTATTATTGTGGTTAAACCTTTTTGCAGGAAGTGGTCAAACGGACTAATGAGCCCCACTGATTCCTTAACAAATGGCGTCGTCGGCAGGACAATGTTTTCTTCTTTTTTTTTTTCGAGGGGGGTGGGGGTGGGGGGGGGGTCGTGGGTTCGAATCCCACCATCCACGCCAAGAAATGATAAACTTTTTAAGACTTTCTCCCCAATGTTCAACTTGAAAAATCCTCTTCTCCCCGGTATACCTATTAATAGGAAAATGAAATCGCTTGGATACTTGACACGTCCGCCCGTATATCCGGCCGACCCGCTATCCCGCCGTTTCAGCGGGGGAGAGCGTTTTATCAGGCTTAGTTTGGGCATAGGCAATTGGTTTAACCTTGTGCAAGTGGTCAGGCGGACTAATACCCCACACTTATTCCTTGACACTATACCGTAGGATGACTCCGAGGCCTTAGAAAAAGTGAATCTCTTACCGTATCCTCACAACGTAACTGAAGTCGTTAGCGGGGCGTTAGCGCGAGACACCGCCCGCAGGGGTTTGCCGGTCGCACCGTCGGCTCTGGTGCGCCGCAGGCGGGGGGGCGGGTGTTGAGATGCTCCGGCCGGGATGATGGCAGACGCCGCTACAAGGTATAAACAGAAATAAGGACCCGTGTATATTCAGAGAGTAATACATCTAACTATAAAAACGAGCGGCCTGTGTATCACGCGAGCTTGCACAAGATGGGTATCGAGCCTACATCTATCGAACTCGCACAGCTGACGCATTTATAACAATTTTGCTACATAGATAAAAGGTTCAGCCCTCCAACCAGATAATGTATTCATACGAAGCATGCGATGACACGCCAGAAAAGGACGTATCGTGTACGAGATACGCTGGAAGGTACAGCATACACACGACACGACATGCCAGAAGACACGAGGCGAAACGCCAGAATTATGCCCCTTTACTGGTACGAGTACATGTGCGGAAATGGTGCGCGCGTCACGTTTTTGCGCTGAGCTATGGGGGCTGGACACGCGGCGCAAAGACGCGATACCGACACGCAACAAGACTGCGTACATTCGAGACTCACCCGTCTAATTGACCCGCGTGGACGGGCACCGTCACCACCACAGACCCCGAGAGGCAAGGCGCTTCCTCGGAGATATCTGCGAGAACAACTGCTAGCGCCGCGACGGAAGAAGTCTGCGGCTTGCAAAGATGAGTATCGACCCAAAGATTGTCGAAATCACAGCTGTCCTGACGTATTTAGAATGGTTTAATACCAGGTAATAATGCACATGCGGCTCGATCGGATTCGTACATCGTACAGGCATATCTCTAGAGAAACGCATACATGCTCTACTCTCCAGACGTCCACTGACGGTCGAGAGTCATCCCGTGCGACCTCTATCGGCCAAAAACCGGTACACCGTTCTCTATCTTATATCGCGAACGGGCACATTTGAATTGTCCGTTACAGAAGACCCCAGGAAACTGTGGAATTTGTCTGGCTTTTTTTTTTCTGTTCTTGATTTCACTGCCTTCAACATTTTCGCGGCCGAATCAACAACGGACGGGGGCGTGCGGCAGCAGTGTAGTGATATTATCTTGTGGCAGTATGGAGGCAGTATGGACCTAGGGACCGACTACGGCGGCTATGCAGGCGTGCCGCCGGCTCTGCAATGGTCCCTCACACGAGGGTTGCTTGGGTATTACATATTATCTGGTATTGGTTCCCCCGCCGGATACAGTCTGACAGAAGGGGGGGGGGGGGGAGGGGGGGCGTTTGTTTGGGCGGTCGATAACGCCTGCCAGGTACAAAGGGGACGACTAACTGCTGTAAATCATACCGCCGCAACGGGGGAGAGAGGGGATCCCACAACAATATGCGGTGTAGGCGTCGCTGAAGTCGCCAAGGGTACGATTGGTCGCCCACGACACGATGTTCGACATACTTGGTAGAGCGTGGGCACAACGCAGTCCTTTCGAGCACCTTTTGGAAAGTCAGCTATGATGAAGAAGTAACATCTACAGAGAACTACGTCGATAGTGTCAGCTGTGAAGAAGTAAAACCCACAGAACGTCGACAAAGCTCCTCAAGCGCGGCGGGGAGCCCTCGATAGCACGTTTTTGAACGTCATAAAAGATCAGCTCACAAAACGTGGGGGGAGGAAATCCGTACGTTTTGCGACGTTTTGACGTCCCGAACAACGAGTCGTTCCACGGTAGCGCCCCCCCCCAACGTTTTTCCTTTATAACGAAATCGCCGGTTTTGACACCAGCTCCCGACCGTATCTCCTGAAACACGGTGCCCCCTCCCCTTGCCACTCCGACGTTTCGTCGTTCGATGCTCGTATAGTCCTTGGCAAGACAAGAATATACATGAAGATATAATCCGGGTTTCGAGACCGTCGATCTGCTGGAGGCGTTCGTACGGCGGGTGACCACAGAGGGAGGAAGCGACGGGGGTCCTCAGGCAGCAGCAGAAGAAGCATATGCTACGCTAAAAAAGGTGCGCGCCATTTTTGTTTTTGTTCTGGGGCTCGACGCGTGTTACGACAACAGAGATACCACTTTTTCGCGCCGAAATAATTTCGGAAATAAATGGCGAGGGCTCCTCGAGCCACACAATCCTTGGAAGCGGTCATTCTGGTTTTGCAAAATGATCGTTTTGTACACCTAGGCCACGAGTTTGTTAGACGAATTTTGCACTTTCAACCATCAGTTTGCTCAAAAGAGTCGTTCCACGGTAGCCCCTCCTCAACTTTTCTTTAACGAAATCGCCGGTTTCAAAACCAGCGCTCTCCCGGTCGTATCTCCTGAAATACGATGTGTGTCCCTCGACAACGACACCCCGTGGTCATCGATCGATAGGCCTTCGCACACAAGAAAATATAGGGAGGCCTTTTTTTCAATAGAGTATCCTTCCTTGTGTCGAGCAGCCATGAAATTTCGTTAAAAAGAAAATCGCTGGTTTTTTGGGGGGGGGGTGTCTATCGTAGAATCAGTCAAAATCAGGTTTTTGGCTGAGGTATGGAGCGCTCCTTAACCCCCCCCTTTAGAGCCCCAGAATCCCTCCCTACACTAAATTCAAGTAATTTTGTCCCTGAAATTAAGTGGTTAGGAGCCTCGGAAAATAATTGGTGCACATTTTTCAGTGGCATGTGTCGCTCCTCACTTGAATATTAAGGAGCTCTAATGTAATGTATGCCGCACACCAAAACTCTTGGTGTGGGTGGGTCTGAAAAGTGCAACAAGATGACGACCAAAACCCACATCTCTTCTGATGTTTATCTACTGTAGACTATATATACTACGCTTACTTCTTGTCCCTATACATCTGTTTACATGTTATTGACAGCTATTAGTTTACCCTACCTAGTCCTCATCAACATTTCGACCACCCCAGGCCATTGGCCACAGTCCGATCCCTGCTTCTTCCTCTCCCTTCCTCTCTCGGCTTGGCGATCCCTCAGAGCTAGTCCTATATATATTTGCCGGTCGCCCCGGTGGCGTATCAGGTTATCCTCGCGCCTGGTATAGATCAGTTTCGTGAGTTCGAACCCCGCCGAGTGCATACTCGTAAAATTACGTTGGGATTTTTTCTTGTGCACAAATTGACTTGCGGAAAGCGCGAGAGCGTGAGTTAGCAACACTCGATGAAAAATCGACGAGCAGTGGGATTGCTGAACCCTATGCGCGATAAAAAAGTTGAAGGCAAGAACCGGGGGGGAAGAAGAGACGACACCTGTGACCACGGCTTGTCCAGAAGCTGGAAAGTATATGTGTGTATGAAAAAAAATAATATATATATATATACAAACTCTGCGCGAAATCCATCCATGGCCAAGTGACAGGCATAAAATACAGTCAAATTTCGAAGCAAGAATGGCGTTCGTTCCGACGATTTTTCGAGCTTAAGGAGCCCCGACGGGTGCTACGATAGAGACGTAGAGCCCTGTAGGGAAAAGCGCGTTTTGTGAATGACGGGAGCTCCCTAACCCCAAATTTGTCGGAAAGTGCACCATTCTTGTTTTCGGCAATATTTTTCGATGATGTGCACTCTGGCCGTGGGATGGTTCAATCGGGCCAAGCCCACAATATTTCCCCAGACAGAGCTGGGTTTTGGATGAGAGGACGCGTGCTACGATAGAGGTTTGTTTGCACACGACACATTTTTTCTGACGTTCCTCATTTTTGGGAGCTTGAGACATGTATGTCCTTCTTAACTCCAAAAACTGTTGTTTTTCTTTTTAGGGAGAAAAAAACAAAACTGCTATGATACCGGATGAAGAATCCATCCCATGGCCTAGGTACACACAACAACGAGAATCATCAAAATGTAAAACAAAATGGAATTTTTTCTGACGATTGAGGGTTACCGTATTCTCCCCAAGATAACACACCCCCGGTGATACATTTGAGCGCTTGAAAATATTATCACCGGGTGTGGTATTCTGTGGGGTGTGTGGTATCTTCTGTCGCCCTATTACTTGGTATTAGACTAAGGCGCTATATTTCGAGCCCCAAAAATTATCACCGGGGTGTCGTATTCTGTGGGGGGTGTGGTATCTTATGTGGGTGTGTTATCTTGTGTAGAATACGGTAAGCAGCCCCCCGGTCATTCAAAGGCGATTTCAGCCAAAAAACGGTATACCTTATCATCTCTATTTCCGACGATTTTGGGTTAAGGAGCCCCCCCGTCATTCAGAAACCGTTTCAGCCAAAAAAAGGTATACCTTAACACCTCTATGTCCGACGAGTGAGGGTTAAGGAGCCCCTCCGTCATTCAGAAACCGTTTCAGCCAAAAAACGATATACCTTAACACCTCTATTTCCGACGATTGAGGGTGAAGGAGCCCCGCCATAATTCGGAAACCGTTTGAGCCAATAAAAGGTATGCCTTAACACCTCTATTTCCGACGATTTGGGGGTTAAGGAGCCCCCCAGCGTCATTCAGAAACCATGTCAGACGAAAAGTGCTACTGTACCTCTATCATAGCACGCGTCTAGAGGTACAGAGCTCCGCGAGTGAGGGGCCTCGGACAAAAAAAGGTACACCCATATCCTAGCATATGCCCCCCCCCCTGTCATTGAGACAAACGTTTTTTAAGTGAGGGGCCTCGGACATAAAAAAGGTACACCCCTATCCTAGCATATGCCCCCCCCTGTTATTGAGTCAAACTTTTTTCTAAGTGAGGGGCCTCGGACAAAAAAAGGTACACCCCTATCCTAGCATATGCCCCCCCCCCGGTCATTGAGACAAACTTTCCCCCCCCCCCCAAAAAAGTGCTACAATTAAATACGTGCCTCTCATCATAGAACGCGTCTGCACCCACGTGTTTGTGAGGACGAACCCCTCTGACACATGGTGGGTAGAGGTACCCTAATCCGGTCGCCTAGGTGGCGTATCAGGTTGTCCTCGAGCCTGGTATAGGTCAGTTTCGTGAGTTCGAGTTCCCCGGAGTGCATACTCGTATAAATTCGTAGGGACTTTCTTCTTGCTGCACAAATTGACTTGCGGAAAGCGCGAGAGAGAGCGTGAGCTACGTAGCAAACACTCGAATGAAACAAAATAATCGACGAGCAGTGGGATCGCCGAACCCTGTAAGGCGATATAAAAGTTGAAACAAGGCAAGGAGAAACAGGGGGAGAGAAGGGACGACACCTGCCTGTGACCACGGCGTGTCCAGAAGCTGGAAAGTAGAAGTGTGAAAAAAAAAACAAGAAAAAAAAAAGGCGGTGCGCCGTCGTTTTTTTAGGCTCCCTAACCAATCGAGGAGGTTTCCGCCTGCTGAGGCAAAAACTGATCTTGAGAGTCATCCCACGGTAGGACGGGGGGGGGGGGGGGTTGTAGAGGGGGGGGGGGGGTTGTAGAGGGCGGGGGGTTGTAGAGTGGGGGGTTGTAGAGGGGGGGGGGTTGTAGAGGGGGGGGGGGGGTGTAGAGGGGCGGGGGGTTGTAGAGGGGGGGGGGGTTGTAGGGGGGGGGGGGGGTGTTAGGGGGGTGTGGGGTTGTGGGGGGG